>JAQQSW010002655.1:0-14895 GCA_028646575.1 Pseudocheirus occidentalis
GGGGGGGGGGAAGGAGAGAAGGGAGGGGAGAAAATCTGAAACTCAAGTGATTCTGTAAATGAATCTTGTAAACCAAAAGTAAACAAGCAAGTCAATAATTTTTTTTTTTAAAAACCACACAGAGCCTCTGGACTTTGGAGGTGAATTGAGATGGTGGTGTTGGTAGTATGTTTTGTTGACCTGTTAAGTTTTGTTTTCCCAGAGGCAGAAGCTGTGGTCAGGAGCCCCTGGAGGTTGCTGTTAAGCAGGAAGAGCCTGGAATGAAGCAGTGCCCACGTGCTGAGACCTGGAGCAGAAGTGTAGAGTTTCTATGTGTGTATCCAAATAAGAGTCATGAGTGATCAGTCCACAGAAGAGCCATGGGACTTGGAAATCAACCTTGAGTCAAGATGAAAAAGGACTTGGACACTTGGTATTAAGAGGATTATTCTTACAGAGACCTAGGGGTGGATGGTGTGGTATTTTATGCAACCCCTTAAAGATGTGTTGTGCAAGGGAAGACCCTAACCTGGGACCCTCCTGATTTGGGGGATTCAATGATATATGCTATGTAATATGGTGTGCTAGGGAAAACCCTAGCCCGGGATGCCCTAATTGCATAAACAAGTATTTTGGGGAATGCTACTGAATACAACAATATATGCATATGTGTGTGTGTATTAGATGATATGTTTTGCTTAAGGAAGTTTTAATGAATGTTATGCTTTATTGAACAATGTTTAGTTTATTGCTGAATAGAGAGTTCATTATACTATGCAATTAGACCTTTAAAATTATTCACAGTACCAGTCCTCAGGTGTTGCCATGATTAGAATTACACTCTTCCAGCTCTAAATCAATCATTCAATCAATCATCAAGCATTAACTCTTTCCTTACCAAGTACACTAGAGACATACTGACAGAAAACGAAACCATCTTCACCATACTTTAATGAAAAAAACTATGAATGTTTTCTCTTGAAATAAGATGGACTGACTGGTCTCATCAGATTGTCTCACAACTGGAAAGTATCTTTCAAAAGAGATGATATTGGTAAAAGTGTTTCCATTACACAATGCCTGGAATATAGGAGGCACTATATTAATCCTTTTTTTTCCTTCTGGAAATCAATTAATTAATCATTACTTCTGCCATAGAAGTAATGAGTAAGAGTCAAAATATTTCACTCAAAACTGCACTACACTTCAATTCTGACCAAGGGAATACTCAAAGGAAATGATTGGGTGCTACTGATCTGCAACAATTGTAAAAAAGGGTTGTGCTTAGAGATCACAACTCCACCCGGGATTTTTCAGGCTGTAATTCCTTTATCTTCTGAGGCAAGGTCTTGGTCCAGAACTCAAACTTATCCTTCTTCAGGCTCTTTCCCACAGACAACTGCAAATTCAGCTGTAGGTACTCTTCTTTCTGGTCATAGACTGGCCAATGAATAAGGTCTGCACCATTTGGATCCCTGGGGTGAAAAACCAAACATTTAGACCAGAAAGGGGCCACTGTATTGACAAGTTTAGCAAGCCACCATTAGCTCAGTCTGGGAACCAAGTAATGAGCCTGAAGGTAGGAGTCAGCAGACAGTAGTAGCACCCACAAAGAGACTTGTTCTTAATCAGTTTGGTCTTCATATTTCTTGTTGAGCCTTTCTAATGTACCCAAGGTGGAAGGTTCAAAGGGTGAAAGGACTAACATAGGGAATAAGTAGCCAAGTCAGGAATTGAACTCATATCGCTAGACTCCTTTTTAATGGGTTAGCTAGGTGGTGCAGTGGATAGAGCCAGGCCTGGAGTCAGAAAGACCCAAGTTCAAATCCAGCCTTAGATATTTAGTTACTGTGTGATCCTTGCCAACTTTCTTAACCCTATTTGCCTCTTTTTCCTCATCTATAGAATGGGCTAGAGAAGGAAACTACAAACCACTCCAGTATCTTTCCCAAGAAAACTCAAGAAGGGTTCACAAAGAATCAATCACATCAACATTGGACTGCAAATCCAAGGCTCTTGCCACTATCACCTGTCCTAATGCTTCCCAAGGAGAAGAGAAGTCACTGACACTCCAGGGTGATGGTAAGGGCCAAGAGAGTTACTAATCTTTCTTGTTTTCCTTTCAAGATGCCCATGTGTAGGTTGAGTCTGACAGAGCAATGCCTCCCCCCACCCTGGCCATGAACTTGGGGAAGGGCTACACTTGTTCACCAGACCTTGCCTCTAAGATGAATTAACATATTTTTCCTGAATAAATTACAATCAGGAAACTTCTATGTAAGCAGGAAACCTTTATGTGCTTAGAAACAAGCTCTACCCCACAGGGAAAGCGTTGGGAGCCTAAGGGGCAGCTTTCTCACCCATGACGGGCAAAGTTTGCCCAGTAGCTCATTATCTTATGGCTCAGGAGTTTTTCCTCTTCTGTTGCCCCTCCTAAAACTAGGAACAGAAAAAGAAACATCTTGGTTAAGATCAAAATGCAGACACAAAGGGCTCCTTTTCTCTAGTTCCCAATCCAAACCACCCAATCAATCCTGCTCTGGCCATTGACCTTATCTTCCTCCAATAGTTTCCTTCATGTCACTCTACTCCCAGAGGACCTCTTAAAGTTCTTGTTGGCCCTCTCTATCTGATTCCATACCTGAGTCTCTCCCCAAAAAACAAAGTAGTCTGGACTGGAAATCAGAAAGGCCTGAATTCTAATCCAACCTCAGACACAGACTAGAGAAGTGACGCTGGGCAAGTCACTTAACCTCTGTCTGCCTTTGTTTCTTGTTTGAAAAATGGAGATAATAAATCACCTGCATCCCAGGGCTGTTGGGAGGGTAAAAAAAGATAATAAGTATAGAGCATTTTCCAAAACTTGTAAGAGCGTTACATAAATGCTATCATTATTATATTTGTATTATTATATACTTATTACAATTATATTATATACTTATTACAACTATATTATATACAATTACATACAATTATATTATATATTACAAAAAATATAATATTACAATAATAAAGTATGTTATAATTTTATAATTTTACATTTATTATAACAATGTAATTGTTATACATATTATTTGTGATAATTATTAATATTATATTATATTATAGGCAAAGACTTTACAGCTACCAGAGTTTGTGCTATTCTATTGTAACCCTTGGGCCAGACAGTGCCTGTCATTCAAGGCCCCTGCCTGGGCTGTGCAGACAGGCTCAGCAGCAGTAACTGACCCATAAGGTCATGATTTCATTGACCATGGCACAACAGACAAAAGTATAAACTGGCCTCCCAGTTCTGCCAGGACAAGCATGAGGAAGTGAAAATAGGGAGAACAGATGTCCAAAAACACAGACTTGGGACCATCTGCAAACATTAAGTCCTAAAATGGCTAAATGTGAGGCTTTTGTGCAACAATAAACAAGTAGATGCACCAGTAGAGAAAATGAATCAAGAATAACCAGAGAAAAAGGAGGAAAGGAGGGACGGAAGAGGGAAGGAGGGAGCAAGGGAGAGAGGAAGAGATAGAAAGGGAGCCAGAGGGAAAAAAAGGGAGAAAGGGAGGGAGGGAAGGTTTCCAGCACCTTGGACAGATCCTCTGTGTAGGGAAGCACAAGGGCAAGACTCACCCAGGATGAGATGGTGTGACAGGTTAGTGTCTAGATCAAAGGAGAGCATGAGTGTATTGGTGAGGTCACCCAGGCACTGACTTGTGGAAACGTGTTTTTTGCAGACCCAAAGGCCTAAGTCAGGAAGTCAGAAACTGTGTCTTAATTATCTTTGTATCTTCCCCAGAGTTGAACAGAGGGCGCTGTGTGTGGTATGTTCTTAATTATATGAACTGAATTGAACAAAATAGCTGAATCAATCTCTTGATTCAGTTTGACTGAATAATCAAGGGGACTTCCAATGCTGAGACCTTAATCTCCAATCACTCAGTCAACCAGGCAACTAGCCATGAATTGCCTCCTCCATCCTTGGCAATGTGCCAAGGGTTGTAGATACAATTAAAAAGAATAATTTAAAAAAAACTCTTCTCAGGCAACTGGGTCCCTATTCAGTGCCTCCTGGAGGAACCTGGTAGGGCAGAAAGAACACTGGATCTGGGCTTGGAGCTGCTAACTCTGCCATATTAGATAAGGCTATCCCTCTCTCTGAGCTTCAATTTCCTTTCTGTACAACAGACACAATCACTCCCTACCCCCACTGCTTCACTGCTACCCCTATAGGGTATTTTAGAAGATCAAATAGTGGTTAGATCATAGGTGAACTGAATGCTGAATGTGGAATCAGGAAACTACTGTTTCAGATCCTGACTCAGATCCTTGACTAGCTCTGTGACTCTTGAATTGCCAAGAGGCACCTTTCTCCTGAGCTGTTTCTTCATTTATTAAATGGGGGTAGCACCAGCACCTACTTCATAGGGCTGTTTTGAGACTGTCAAATGAGAATAGCCTATATAAAGCTCTTTGTAAGCCCTCAAATAGTATATAAATACTACCTACGTTTAGCTACTGTTACGATCATTATTGAATGGGCTGATGTATGGGAAGGTGTTTTGTGGAAAGGTAAGGCATTATTATTTGTTTTGATAAAGAATAAAGTAAATGAAGGAGATGGCAGGCCAGAGTCCAGGGACTCTTCCCCCTTTGCCCCCCATCCTGAGCCATAGTTTTCTGCTCCATCCCTTCTCCATTGCTTACAAGGCACTCCAAAGACAAAAGGCACCTCATCACTATGGTCCGCTTTCACAAAATCTGGCTTGATGCCATTAAACATGCTTGGTCGATGCTGGAATTCATAAAAGTAGACTGGAGAGCTGGGACCTAGGCAAACATAAGAAATGTCCATAGTTATTGACACATTGAACACAGGGCAGGGCCACATGCCAGGGGTTCCAGCCTGATTCCCTCCTTTGGGGCATGGGCGATGGTAGCTGGCCATTAATAGGTAAGCTCCTGAAGGGCAGCACCTTAACAAATACTGATGCTGTGAGGCAGGACAAGTGTTGGGGCCTGCTGTAACAGGACCTGGGTTGGAATCCTCCACCTACCATTAACTGACTACAAGACCTCCAGGGAATCCTTTTACTTCTCTGAGGCTGATTTTTCAACTGTAAGGTGGAGATAATAATCTCTGAGCCTGTCTGCTCTATCTGAAGTGGGGGAAGGGAATAAGTATTTGTGGTTCAGCTGTTTGTCAGTCTGATTCAACTCTGCATGATCTCCTATGGGGTTTTCTTGGCAAAGATACTGGAGTGGTTTACCATCTTTCTCTAGCTCATTTTACAGATGAGGAAAGTGAAGCAGAGGTTGGAAGTGACTTACCCAAGTTCACACAGCTAGTAAGTGTCTGAAACCAGATTTGAACTCAAGAAGAGGAATCTTCCTGACTCTGGGCCCAGGGCTCTATCTACTGTCCCCATAGTTGCCCTACAAAAAAGCATTTATAGAGCACCTACTTTGTGCCAGATGCTGTGCTAAGTGCTTTACAAAATATTATCTCATTGGAGCCTCACAACAACCCTGAGGTGTTATTATCATTTCCATTTCATAGTTTTAGAAACTGAGGCAAACAAACTGACCTGCTCTGGATCCCACAGCTAGAAGATGTCTGAGTCTGGATTTGAACTCAGGTCTTCCTGACTCCAGGTCCATGCTGTATCCACTAGTATGAGGTTGTTGTGAGGATCCACAGGGACAATGGATATAAAGTGTTTTATATCAATAGAGCACTCTAGCAGGGGTTCTTGGATTTATTTCAAGTTGAGCATTTTGATAACTCAATTGCAATATAATTGGCTCTCTATCCTATATACTTTATTTTTATATATTTAAAAGAATTATTCTGGAAGGAATCTTTAACTTTCCCTGGACTGCCAAGGGGGTCCATGATTCATACCCACAAAAATATTTAAGAATATCTGATTATAGAAATTTGGGTTAATATAATTAATTATTATGATTGTTTGTAGACAATAGTCACAGAGTCTCCTACAATGCTCTGCTTGGTTTAGGTTGAGGGAGAAGGAAAGAAGAAGGAAGGTGAACAAAGTGAGTTTAACCAGTATGGAGACTATAATAGCAAAGCCAGAAGACCCCACTTCTGCATGAGTATGTGGGTAACATACACACATTGTCCCAGAGACGAGACATTCTTACAGTGATTCTGAAAAGGGCCCATGCACTACTCACTGTGCTGGTATTTGGCCACTTTGAGGGAAGGAATAACAAAGATCAAATCCCCCATCATGTCCTGGAATTGAGCTCGATATCCTCCCAAGTCCTCAGTATTTCTTAAATACTCTTCCATCATCAACTGCCCAAACCAAGGAGGAAGACCCTATAGGAGACCCAGGAAGAGAGAGAGTAACAGACAAATGAACTTACCTGGCAGTGGATTGTTTGGGGATATTTGTTCGTTGGTTGTAAGGAATGAGAAAGGGAGATCGGGGGCACAGAGGATAAAGCACTGGTCCTAGAGTCAGGGAGACCTGAGTTGAAATCTAGCTTCTGATATGTATCAGCAATGTGACCCTGGCCAAGTTGCTGAACCTTGTTTGCCTCAATTTCACATCTGAAAAATGAGCTGGAGAAGGAAATGGCAAAGCACTCCAGTTCCTTTTCCAAGAAAACCCCCCAAAGTAGTCACAAACAGTCAGACATGACTCACCAACTAAACCACAAAGAATAAGCCCACACAAGTTTGCCTGCTATTCTCAGATCCTGGGTTTGATTAGGTCCCTTTACAACTTCCCCACCAAGGCCTGCTCCTTCTGGGTTAAATTCCTTAAGAAGACACTAGACAACTAGTTGTTAGGCTTGTTGTAGAAGGGACGTGAGGCTCAAAGAAAGGATAGAGCTACAAGGGGCCCCAAGGTGCCTTCTCACTCTGTGACTATGAGAGAAGAAAGTCAGAAGGTGGAAGGACCTTCATTGGCTCTCTCCTAGACTATTTTAATGGTCTCCTGATTGGTCCCTGTGCCTCAGATCTCTCCCCACTCCAAGTGATCCTCCACTCACCTTCCAAAGGGATTTTCCAAGCACAGATTTGACCATTTTACTTCCCTTCCCCAATTAAGTAAATTTTAGTGAATGTCCATTACCTCTAGGATTAAATATAAATTCTTCTGTTCAGTATTTAGAGATTTTAATAACATGGCTCCATCCAGACTTAGTATGCATTGTTACCTCCTCACTCTCTGTGGCTCCAGGTATACCATCCTTCTTGTTCCTTACATTTCACAATCCATCTCCCATCTCCATGCCTTTGCACTGGCAATACTCAGATCAAACAGTACCTTCTATAGAACATCTTTCTTGCTTCCTCCCTCCCTCAACTGCTAGTGCCTTACCCTTCCCCCAAGATTTGCTTTCTGCATGTTTTCCATTTATCTTGGATACCCAGTTTAGCTACCTCATAGAATGTAAGCTCCTCAAGGGCAGGAACTATTTTACTTTGTCCTTGTTCATTAACCAGTGCCTACTATGTAGTAGATGTTCTTTAAAAAAAATTAACTGGTATCTCACCAAAACTGGATTTTGCAGTGCTGATTCAATACTGTTTTTATCCATGTTTTCCTTAAATTCAAGAACACCCATTTCCTGTGTAAAGAAAAATAGCACACTGAATATTCTTTAGAACTTTACAAACTTTATACATTTTAATACAAATCTAATCCAAGGAAATAATTTTACCCTTTAAGGGGGAACTAGTGTCATAGATTTGTTTCCAAATTACTGAAAATGCCCAATACACAATGAAAATTATGCAAGATATTTTGCAAAATGGCCAGCAAAATGGTGGGTAGTACCCAGTACATAATAATAAGTGGTCGTAGTTTCTTCAGAATGATTTTTCAGAATGATCAGAGGCCTTAGACAATGAATTATATTTACTATAATACATTCTGCTAGAAATGATGCAAGTAGAATTCTGTATAAATAGAATAACTTTGTAAGCCTGTGCTTAAGGAAGTAGCTGAGAAATGGGGGCTAATATCATGTCATATTTAAAACTATTATCAACCCAATGGCCTTGAGATATGATGACCTGAAATATACAGGAAAGAGACCTGGTCTCCCATCAGGAGGCCCAGGTTCTAGTCCAAACTGTGTGTCTGGGAGTCTCAGTTCTCTACTTTACAAAGTGGGGATAAATATCTTAATGGTCCCTACCTCACATGGGTACACTGAAAGAAACTTTTTGTAAATTATTAAGTTCTATGTTAATGACAGCTAGTATTATTCACTGTTCATTTAAAATAAAGGGACTTGGGGCAGCTAGGTGACATAGTGGATAGAGCAAAGGACCTGGAACCAGGAGGACCTGAGGACAAATTGGACCTCAGACTCCAACTAGGTGTGTGACCCTGGGTAAGCCACTTAACCCTGATTGCTTCCCAAAACGAAAAAATAAAAATAAAAACCAAAACCAAAATATTGGGAATTATAGAGGATATTTTAACAAAAGGGAGCTAGACTTAGCTTGGGCTTCTCTTTCTATATTTCTGAACAGATTTGTACATGAAATGGGTCATCCATAGAGAAAATAACCCAAGTTTGAATTACTTTTGATTCTTCCAGGGAAGTCTGTTCAGGGTAACTTTTATGATTTTAGAAAAAGAAATGTACAGATGACACAAAGTCAGGAAGGGCAACTAACATATGGATCATGGAATCAAGATCCAAAAAAAGGCTAGAATTTTGGACCAACCGTGGTCACTAGATTCAGACTTAATAGGGACAAAGTCTTACAATCTCTAGATGAGGAAGGCATGGTTAGCTGGCAATTTATTTGAAAAAGATATAGGGATTTTGGTGAACCATGAGCCCATAAGGAGACAACAGGATAATAACGCAACCTAAAAAACAATGTGAAGTTGAGGAGGATTAAGACAGGTACAGCTTCCAATGATAAGGAGGTAAGAGTCCCTTTGTGCTCTGCCCCTGGGGAGACTGCAATTTTCCTTCCATATCAAGACTTTCTTTATCATGGTTTCAATATATTGAGGGTAGGAGTAAGAAATAAAATGGGAATTTTGGGAGAATTTTGTGGAAACTGCAGACAACAGGCAAAGGCCAACAGATGACACATAAAAAGTTTAGAAACTCAGGAATACATCAAAAATATGTATAGTATTGTATAATATTAGCATATGTTATTCTTTAATACCAAATAACCCAGACTTTTTCTCTGTTATAAAGGGTGGGAGGGCAAAAAATATGGATTTTCCAGATCACAGTGGCGGGTGGGGGGGGGGGGGTGAACAGTGGACTCCCAATCTCTGCAATGTTGAAGGGATAACTGTATATCTGGAATCTTTTGCTTAGTTCTGAGCATCACATTTGAGACAGAAAATAGACAAACTGAAAAGGGATTCTTGATCTTACTGTATATGGATTGGTTGAAGAAACTTGCTTTGCTGGCCTAAGAAAAAACTTAGGGCAGGGGCAGACATGTTAGTTGCCTTTAATTGTCTGGTGGATGGTGACTTGAAAGAGGCATTTAACTAGTGTCATTTGCCGTAAGGGCAGAGCTGGGAACAACAGGTGGAAATAGAAAAAGAAGCAAATTCCTACTTGATATCATGATTCCCTGTCCAATCATGGGAGCTACCTAAAAGTGGAAGGAGCTGCCTCACGAAGCAGTAGGTTTTCCCTCCCTGTAGGTTTTCAAGCAGAGGCTGGACATTTGCCCAGCAAGTTATAGAAGGGATTCTCCCTCAACTCTAGTTTGGACTCCATGACCACCACAGTCCTGACCAAGTCTGTGATTCTTTACAGAAACATAAACTATTGAGACCAGAAAGAAACTGGAACAGAATAGGAAATCCTATAATCTTACCATAGGAATAATCCAGCCATATTCATGATTGTTCACACCAATGATGGAAGGGATATGGTGGAACTCTCCTGCAGCCAGCAACTCCTCTGGATGTTTGGGGAAGAATTTCCCATCAACTACACCAGAGACTGTCTTGAAATGCTAAAGAAATAAAAAGAAAAAAAAAAGGGAAGTGTACCTCCACAATCTCCCTTCCATGTATCACTTTCTTATCATTCTCATTTTCACCATCTTATTTTGAACAATTTTTATCACTTACCTAGATTCTGTTTTGCTTTTTCTTTTTTAGAAGCAATCAAGGTTAAGTGACTTGTGCCACAGACCCTAGTTAAGTGTCTGAGGCCAAATTTGAATTCAGGTCCTCCTGATTCTGGTACCAGTGCTCCCTCCATTGCACCACTTACTAATCCCTGCTATCTGGACTCTTGCAACAGTCTCCAAACTAGCTTCCTTATCTCCCCCTATAATTTATATCACACACATGCACACACATGCACACACACACACACACACACACACACACACATACCTTCCTCATCTCAGATTTGCTCATGACACTCCATTAAAAAAAGTTCCCATGACTACCCATTACCCAGAGAAAACCTCTAACACTTCAGTCTGGTATTCAGAGACCTCTATTCTATCTTTCTAGACTTATCTCATACTATGCAGACTCTGACCCATGCCATGTACATCATGTTTCACCAACAATGGATTCCTGGCTCTCCACTGAAAGTCAACCCCCCTTTTCCTACCTTTCTGCTTTGGTACTTCACTCCACATGAACAGAATGACCTAACCCTCGTTACCTCTTGAAATTCTTCACTGCCTTCAAGAGTCAATTTAACTGCCATGTCTTCTACACCTTCTCTGATATGGCCAGAAGGACCCTTCCCTTCTTCAAAGTTCCCATGGCATATGCTTGTGACACCCCTGTGGACTTAGATTCTCTTACCTGTGTATGGCATAAAGCCCTCTCTCCTAAGTTGGTAAGTTCCATCATGGACCCATCCCTTATCCAAACTTTGTGTCCCCGCATATCAGACACAGAAGCTGCTCCAGAAATGCTTCTGGAATAAAAAGCAGGAGAGCCCTGGCCTCAAAGGCAATATATCTGAATTCTAGTCCTGGCTCAGTCACTAATAGACTTTATAACTTGAGGAAAATTACTTTTCTTTCAGTTTCAATTTTCTCTCCTGCAAAATGAATGCATTGGACCGAAATATTGTCCAGATGTTTTCCCATAAAGCTTCCTCAAATGGAGGTTTCAATTGGACTTTTATGGGCGGGGAAGAATGCAACAGACAAAGGGGGGCTTTAAGAGGCAGCAGAATGGTGGAGAAAGATGACTGGATGGAAAACTGGTTGATGCCTGGGCTTGAATCCCAAGTCTGATATTCATTGACTGTGATGTTAGAGAAGAGGATAAGTCACCTCCTCCAAGTTCCTCAGAGGTTGGTTGTTACTATTCACTTGTGTCTGACTCTTCATGGCCCCATGGACCATCACACACCAATAGTGTCCATGAGATTTTCTTGGCAAAGATACTGGAGTGATTTGCTACTTTCTTCTCCAGTAGATTAAGGCAGACAGAAGTTTAATGACTTGCCCAGGGTCACACAGCTGGTAGGTGTCTGAGGCTGGATTTGAAGTCAGGTCTTCCTCACGCCAGGCCTGGTTCTTTATTCACTGAAACCTCCTCAAAGTTTTACCCATCTATAAAATGGGAATGATGATTCATGTAGTCCCTATCTCATGGACTGGTATAAGAAAGGCACTTTATAAACCAGTAGGATAATACAAAGGAAGGACTTCATAGACATAAGACACACCTGAGCAAAGGCACAAAGGTAAGAGAATATAAGGAATATTTAGAAGACTGAGGACAGATTCGTTCATGTAGGTAAGTAATATGAGATAAGTCTAGAAAGGGAACAAAATTGTTCAGTACTCAGAAGTCTGGGCTTGGTTTTGAGTGAAAGTCAGGAATCCTTTCTTCTCCCATCTCAAAATGAAACTCAACCTTGCTTGGCAAAGGATATTCATAAGATTGTAGATTTAGAGTTGGAAGGTACTTTAGAAGACCATTTGGTCCAACCCCCTCATTTTCCAGATGAGGAAGCTGTTGTCAAATCAGGTTGACAAACATAATAGTTTGCAGAATGAAGGAAGGAGAGTCAACATGGCTAAAACAGAGAGTAATTAGACATAGGGACAACTAGAGGCCACAGTAGAGAGAGCATCAGACCTGGAGTCAGAAAGACTCACTTTCCTAAGTTCAAATCTGGCCTCACACACTTACTAGCTGGGAGACCCTGGGCAAGTCATTTAACCCTGTCTACCTAAGCTTCTTAATGTGAGGGAGAAGGAAATGGCAAATCACTCCAGTATCTTTGCCAAGAAATCTCCCAATAAGGTCATAAAGAGATAGACATGACTAGAAAATGACTGAACAGTTTGATGTAATTAGAGCTGCTTTTAATACTTAATCTGGCTCTAACACTATTAAGTGAGTATAGGCAAAGAATTCTTTGAGGAAGCACCGCAATGAGGTGAAGAAAGATCTTGATCCTAAAGGCCTGGGGTCAGGGATCCTCCTTGATACTCGTGAACCTGAACCACGGGACATTTTGCAAAGTCATTTAACCTTTCAGGGACTCAGTTTCCTCCTTTGTAAAGTATGTAGCCATTATATTAATCCACACATTGTCCTAGGTTCTGGGATGCAGATATAAAAGCAAATGGCTCCCTGACTTCTTGCTGCTACCATTCAATAGTTCTAATTCCCAAGTCTGTAATTTGGGAATGATATCATACTTGTACTACCAATAGAAGTTTGTTTGTGATTGCTGCAAAATTTACAAACAAAAATTACTGTTGCAAAATTATTTAAATAAGATCATATATAAAATGTATTTTCATGAAAGGAATATTTAGATGAGAGCTATCAATCCCAGAGAATAGAGAAAGCCTTCCCATAACTGTGATGCTTTCTTCCAAGGATCCAGAGGATGTTAGATATGAAAGGTGACCAAGAGCAGAATACTAGAGCTGGAAGGATCCACCAACAACACCACCATCACCACCACCACCATCATCATCATCTTAACTTTATTTAGTTCTTATTAAGTGCCAGACACTGTACTAAAAAACATTTTATAATTATTATCTCAGTCAATCCTCACAATAACCCTGAGAGGTAGGTGTCATTACTATCCCCATTTCATTGATAACAATCTGAGGCAAACAGGCTAAACGTCAGCTCATGTCTGAAGCTAGATTTGACCTTAGGTTGGTTTTTACCAGCATCCTAACCATTGCATCAGCTAACTGCATCCTCAGCACTTTAGCTGACAGAATGTTAGAGCATAGAACGTTACAACTGGAAAAAAAATCTTGTAAAGCAGAATGTCAACAGTGGAAGGAAACTTGGAACAAATAATGTTGGAAGCCAGAATGTTAGAATCAGATTTGAAGAGACTGTTCCATCTCTAAAGCTATGATTCTATAAAAAGAGAATGTCTGATTGGGAAGGATTGTGAGATTAGAAAAATGAAACAGCTTAGAACCTTAGAACCTAAAATGTTTAGAATACAGAATGTTAGAAGGTTTCTTAGAACTTAGTATGTCCAGAGTAGAAGGAATGGAACTTCAGCATACAAAAATATTTGAGAGCACAGAATGTTTGGTGGTAGAGGAGATCCTAGAAAGCAGAACATCAGAGTTAGAAGAAACCTTCAGACATAAAATATTGGAGGTGGGAATATCCTTGAAGATCATCTAGTTAGTAGGGGGAAACTGGGAATAAGAGAGTGACATTCCCCAGATCTTCACCTCAGTCCCACCTAATGAAGGCTGCATGCCCAGCCTTGTCTTAAGCTGTTTTGGCAGCTCTTCTTGGTACTGAAACCCGGACTTCTCAGCTTACATACCTCATTGATGGCCAGGATCTCATCCTCAGATTTGCTCCTAAGGCACTGAACCATGGAGGCAGAATTGTGTCCATCACAAACAGACAGACTAGCCATGACCTGCAAAGAGGCACCCACAGAGAGTTAATATTCTCATACAGGAATCCCTGGCTTGTATCACACTAGAGGAATCCTTTCATAATGATCAATAAGCTAGCAAAGGACCACTTCTATAGGTGATGATGAAAATGGTGAAAAGGAAACTAAGCTAGAATCTCTCCAATGGCCATAAATCCCCCAGTCATGATGATGCTACGTACAGGGCTCAATTCCCACCAGTGGGGATGGAAATAGGCAGGCACAGGTTACAAAGACACAGTCCCTATTATGAAAGAGTTTACCATTTGCTCAGGGAGAAAAGATGTAAATATGCCTAAAGGACACCTAATGGGGTCCAGAATGTTGAAATACCCCTGACATTGACTCAGAGAGCTCAGTTCTAGACCCAGCTCACTCACCAACTTATTGTGTGACTTGGGTTTTTTTTACTTTAATTTTATTTTGTTTTAAATAAATTTATTTTCTTGTTTACATCATTCATTTCCACGAGATTTTGAGTTACAAATTTTCTCCCCATCTTTCTCCTACCCAGCACCTCAAAACAACTATCCCACTGTATAACCCCTCCCCCAATCTGCTCTCTATGTCCTCCCCCTCACCCCTCTGCCTTTCTGGTAGGGCAGGATGGAATCTCCCTACCATAGTGTCTGTATATCTTAATTCCCAGCTGGATGTAGTTAATAATAATTATATTATTTTATATTTTTAATATATATATATATATATATTAACATTTGATTATAGAACTTTAAATTCTAGATTCTTTCCCTTCCTCCCTTCTCACCCACCCCCACTGGAAGGACAAGCAATTAAACACAGGCTGTATGTGTGGAATTACACAGAATATCTCCATAGTAGGCATATTGTAAGAGACTGATTATATGTCCCTCCTTCCTATCCCACCCCTCCTTGTTCTATTCTCTACCCTGTCCCTGTCCCTTTATAGAACTGTGTACTTCCAGCAAACCTTCCCCCCCCCCGACCCTGCTGTCCCCTCCATCATCCTACCTCTCATCCTCATCCCCCCTACTCTCCTATGTGGCA
>JAQQSW010002656.1:0-14895 GCA_028646575.1 Pseudocheirus occidentalis
CTTTCTCATGTTGGCCAGTCAATTAATTGGTTGGTTTTTTAGGTCTGTGAAACTCTGCTTCCAAGGGGGGAAGCTGTGTTCCAAATCGCTGGGGTTTTCCCAACTGCCAGAGCTATTAGGGGGGTGTTGCAAGTCCCCGCAGCTTTGGCTTGCTGAAAGTGCACCCCAGGACCACCACCCAAGACCATGATCTGGATCCAGGCCACTCAACACAAGAGCACTTAGCCCAGATTAATCGATTCAGCCCCCCTGCGGAGTCTGCAGGCCAGGGGCTCTGAAGCAGCCTGGTGGGGTCTGCTGCTGGTTCTAGTAGTTCCCCTCCCCCACTGCTTCCTTGCCCCAGGGGTAGAATGGCAGAACTGCTTTACCCCCCCCATTAAGTTTCAAAGTTTCAGCTTTCACTAATGTCTCTGACGGAAGCTCCCCTCAGACCAGTGCTTTAGATTTTCTTTGAAGTAGACTCAAGCTGTGGTTTGGGAGGCTCCGCTGCTCCTGGTGGCCGCCCTGGGGCATTGCCTGGCAGTTTTGGTCTGGCCGTTCTCTGCTCCTCCGCGGTGCAAGCTGCGCCTCTCCATCCTGCTCCTCTCTGTCCTGCTCCTCTCCGTCCTGCTCCTCACGCCTTGGCAGATGTGGGGGTGCTGGAGGCTGTAGAACCGCTGCAGACTGGCTGTGGGGCTCGGCTCAGCTCCTTTCCACCATCCCAGGCCTGGCTGTGGTCTCGGCTTCTGGCTGTTCCAGCCTCCGCT
Source organism: Pseudocheirus occidentalis (assembly GCA_028646575.1). Taxonomy (NCBI): domain Eukaryota; kingdom Metazoa; phylum Chordata; class Mammalia; order Diprotodontia; family Pseudocheiridae; genus Pseudocheirus; species Pseudocheirus occidentalis. Next base: position 747 of record JAQQSW010002656.1, read on the forward strand.
CTAGGGGCTGCGCTGAGCCCCTGCTGCCGAGCTGCCTTCAACGAGAGCTGTGTTCTCTGTATTTTTGTGAGTCTGAGAGTCCTAGAGTTTCCTAGATTTTGTCTGGGCTCGTATTTTATGGGTGTTTAGGGTGGCGGTGTGGGAGCTGCGGGACCTTGCTGCTTCTACTCCGCCATCTTGGCTCCGCCCCTTGCCTCTATGCTTCTTAATAATCTTTCCCCCTAGGCCTAGAAGGCTTTCCTTTTTTTCTTCTGTATCTTAGAAACTTTAGTTCCTTTCAAGGCTCTGTATTCTCTCTTATGGAAAACTTTTTTTTTCAGATATTCTAAGTTTTACATGTTTCGTTTTTCCTGAAAATTTACTTATCTTTGTACATCTTGTATTTCTCCCTCCCCCAATATAAGCTTCTTAAGGCCAAGGAGAGTTTTGTTTTTGTCTGTGTATACCCCAAGTGTACCTGACAACCTTGCAAATGGCAGTCATAAAACGTTTGCTGAACTGAGTCCTTCATCACTGCAACCTTCTGATCATGTTTCTTCTTTAGGCTTCTGTGATTCCAAAATTTCCTGGTTGTCTTTCTAACTCCCTCAGTGCTTTTTTTCTTTCTCTCATAATTCCATACATTACTGATTCTTCAATGGTGGCATTCCCCAGTGTTTTGTTAGGCCAGTGGGTTAGATAACACAGTTGATATTAGGTGGTGGGGAGGGGGTACCATTAGGGTCACTTCAGGAGGTAAATATTTACTTTAGCATTCCTATAGTATTATGTCTCTATCAAGTTTGTCTATTTGAAGTTAAAAAGAAATAATCATTTCACTGTTTTATTGAAAGTCACCTCTTTTCTTGCACTATCATGCAGTCATATAGAATTACAGAGTGAAGTGACAAGGAAAGGTATCTGGTTACAATGTGGCAATATGTATGGTTGCTGTGTTGAGGAGTTTTCAGTTGTGTAGCCTTTTCTCTTTGCCTTGTCATTGTACCAACAGCCGTGGGAAGTCAGCCAAGAAAAGCAGGTGGTGTGCATGTTTCCCAACAATATAGCACACTCTTCCAGTACCCACATGCCCTTGCAATCTCCCTTCTCTTAGCATTGCAGAACTGAGTCAGATTGTCCTGTATACCAAAACTCATCCCCTCCCCCAAAGTATCTTAATCCTAGAAGCAAATAAATCTCTTGTTGCAGTTTGAACTATAACAATAACTTCATATTACTCTAGGCCCTCATCCATCAGATTGATAATTATAATATATGGATATACTTAGGGCTCACTGACACTTTCAAAACTACCACATCAAAAAAGGAACAACTTACCTTCTTTGCCTGTCGTCTGCCTTCAAAAATTTCTTTCTCTGTAATTGGCATCTTGTTTAATCAATGAACTAAGTTGCAACCCTTGGGATGGTTTCTTTTTCTCCTTTTCTTGACTTTTCATATATGAATACAAGTTCTATTAGTCCAATCACCATAATATGTCTTGTATCAATATCCTCCTCTCCAATCTCACTGATAGTGATCTAGTTTTTAACTTAATTGCTACCCACTTAACCTAGTACAATAATACGTTAACTGTCCATTCTTTGCAGTATTATATAGTAGACAAGAATACCAAAGCCAGTGAGATCTAGATTCATTTTTTTCCTCAGAAAATCATTTAACTTCTCTGAGCCTCAACTTCCTCATCTGTAAAATGGCATGGCTGGATTTGAGGATCTCAAAATTGACACTCCTATAATTTTTTGATCTGCCAGTTTCTACCCATACTCCCACGTGCACCCACCCAAATCTAGTCTCCATATTTATTGTGGAGAATAATCATTTACCAACTTATCTTATGCTACTCTCTTCAGTTACTCTGTGGTCCAGCAATCCCATATACATGGCTCTATGTGTTTGCCTTCCCTTCACCCTCCTGCCACCATCTTCACTTCCTGTTTCTCCTTTAAATCCTCATTTCAATGCCATCTTTTCCTTGACGCCTATCTTAATGTCCACAATTATATATGATATTTCTTTCTTTGACCTGACATAGTCCTTTGTATTTCTCTCACATTATTGTTTTATTTATAATTTTTATCTATGCCAAATCTCCTTCTAGACTGTTAACTGCATGAGGAAAAATGTGATACCTTATCAATTCTTTTTATTTTCTTCAACTTCCAATATAGTACACTCAGCCCTCCTTCCTATCTCTTTTTCTCTCTGTCTCTCCCTCTGTCCCATGTGTTCTTTGAAGCACTGCTGAACTTCATCTCTGGGAAGAGGATGGGATGAAGGTTTAAGGAAGATGCTGAGACTAATACAAATTCATCCCAATATTTCAAGCTTGTTATTCAAGGTCTTAGGAAAGGGCACTAAATCATCCAGAGCAGAACAGATAGTTGGCAAGAATACTAGCCAGACAACAGATATGAGAGGAGATTAGGAGAGAGAAGTTGTAGACAAAGAGGTGTACTTTTTAAAAATTAAGAATTAGAACCCATAAGAGGTGAAGCAGATTTTTGTACTTAATGTGCCAGGATTCCAGGGGCTTTGTTGATGCAGAGAAAATACAATAAAGTTGTATGTCAGATTTTTTGTTATTATTATTATTTTTTAAATTGTACTCCCATATTTGGACTACATCAGGCATTTAATACTGTTCTGAGAAAATTATTCAGTTCTCAAACTTTCCTTCATCAGGCATTTAATAAAAATAGATTAATTACATTATGTAATCCCACTGGGATTCTTGACTTCCATAAGATAATTTACAGTTCCATGGATTCCAATCTATAACCTGGTATTATCTTGAAAACTTGGAAATGCCAAATGAGAAGTTAAAACACAGTGAAAAAGTATTATTTTCCCACCATTTCTGGTGATTATTTAAATGTATTAATATTATAATGAAGTAACTTACTAATATTCCCTTGGAGAGATAGCATGGCAAATAATGAACACTGGATTTGGAGTCACAAGGCCTGGGTCTGAATCCTATTCTGTTCTTTATTACCTCTGTGACCTTAGGCAGTGACTTGACCTATCTAGCTCATTTTTTTAACCTGTAAAATAAGGGGATTGGACTAGAAAATCTTTAAGATCCCTTTTATCTCTAAAGCCCAACATTCCCTTTTCCTGCACATCATCCTTAAAATCAGGTATGAAATCACACCATTTCTTCCTTCCTTCCTTCCTTCCTTCCTTCCTTCCTTCCTTCCTTCCTTCTTTCCTTCCTTCCTTCTTTCCTTTCTCCCTCCTCTTCCTCCCTCCCTCCTTCTCTTTCTTCCTCCCTCATTTTCTTCCTCCCTCCCTCCTTCTCTTCCTTCCTCCCTCCTTCTCTTCCTCCCTCCCTCCCTCCCTCTCTTTCTTTTCTTTCTTTCTTTCTTTCTTTCTTTCTTTCTTTCTTTCTTTCTTTCTCTTCATATATCTATTCCAATGAATTTTTCCAGTGCACACACTAATCACCTACTGTGGATTTAGCTTTTCATTTCTCCTCCCTCTCTCAAGTCAAATATTGCTTCTATGACTCATTAGTAGATAGTGAATCCATTAGAAAAGAGAAACAAGAATTTTTATGTAACAACTGCTTTTGTCCAAGAAAGCTGAAGGAATAAATAATGTGATCATCTAATCTAGAGTTGGGATGGTCTTGAGTGATCATCTAGTCCAAGTCCTTCATTTTACATACAAAGAAGCTGAGGTCCAGATAGAGGAAATCATTGCTGAATATCAATGATAAATTACCACAAACTTAAGTATAAAAATACTCAGAGTCTACATTTTGACCCAAAAAACCTCAAATTAATAAGAACCATGTTGAATTGTATATTTATTTATTTATTTTTAAATATTTCCCTATTAAATTTTACTTTTCACTTTTGAGTTTTGCTGGCTTGAGTTTGACACTTCTACTCACGATCACACATGTGTCCTCAATTTATAAATGGTAAATGGAAAAGAACAGACATTTTTCAGAAGAATAAATTAAAGCTATCTATAGTCATATAAAAATATTCTAAATAACTATTGATTAGAGAAATGCAAATTGAAACTGCTCTGAGGTACCACCTCATACCTATATGACTGACTAGTGTGAAAAAAAAAGAAAAATTATAAATGTTGGAGAAGTGGGAATAATGGAATACTAATTCCTTGTTGATGGAGCTGTGAACTGATCTATCCAGTCTGGAGAGCAATTTGGAAATATGCCCAAAGGGCTATAAAACTGTACATTCCTTTGATCCAGCAATACCACTTTAAGCCTGTATCCTAAAGAGATCATAAAAAAGAAAAAATAAGAAAGGACCTACATGTATCAAAATATTTATAGCAGCTCTTTTTTGGGGGGTAGCAAAGAAATCGAAATTAAGGAGATACCCATCAATTGGGGAATGACTGAACAAGATTTGTATACGAATGTAATAGAATACTGCTGTGCAATGAGAAATAAGGAGCAGGCAGATTTCAGTAAAACCTAGAAAGACTTACATGAATTGATGCTGAGTAAAGTGAGTAGAATCAGGAGAACATTGTGCACAATAATAGTAATGTTATGTGGTAATCAACTTTGAAAGACTTAGCTCTTCTCAACAATGTAAGGATTTAGGACAATTTCAAAAGATTCATGATGGAAAATGTTATCCATATCCAGAGAAAGAATAATGAAAGAATGCATATTGAAGTATACTATTTTTTTTCTTTCTCATGGTTTCCCCCTCATATTCTAATTCTTCTTTCACAACATGACTAATGTGGAAATGTTTAATATGATTGTGCATATATAGCCTATATCAGATTGCTTAGGAGGGGGAATGGATGGGTACAAGGGAGAAAAAAAGTTTAGAACACAAAATCTTATAAAAGTGTATGTGAAAACTATTTTACACGTAGTTGGAAAAAATTAAATATTGTTAAGTGGAAAAATTAAAAAAAGATTATACATGTGGTAAGAATCAGCTAATAGAATTCAAAGTAAGGTGCTCTACCTCAGTTCTGGTGCTCTTGCTTCTCTGTCATGAAAATGTATTCTTAAAAGCAAAGACTACCTAAATGTACCCAAAAGGAAAACATTAAACGTATTTGCATTGCTCTAAAGGCAAGGCATTGGATTTTTTTGCTTTCTGACATTTTTTGTAATATTCCTGCTATTTCCCCCCTTTATTTCAGTGCATTATGCAATGAAGTTTATGTGCTCATTAATAATATCTAAGAGAAAGGACAAGTTATCCATTTCTACATAGCTTTCCAAAATTTATCACTCATTTGGAAGGGCTGTGAGCATCCTAGACTGTAATTTGTCTCATCTAGGAAACTTGAATTAATGAAGAGCATCTAAGTGCTGTCTTATCATTTTAGATATTTTAAACCTCAATTTAACCTTAATATCTTTTGTTTCTTCCTTAGTCTAAGAATTATTTACTTTGTCCAAGAAGATAGGAGCATAGTAGTTAGTTTTCCACTTGCCTTCTTTGAACCTTTCAACATCTTCTTATAGCAATTGGTGTATCCCCTACTTGTTATTATCTTTATTCTAAAAAGGAGTTTTGATAGGGACTAGACCTTTGAGTTCATTGGCTTAACAAAGTCTTGGATGAAGAAATTTCTTCACCAATTCAGTTTGATACCTTCTCTGCAATTTACAATCTTACAGAATTGTCTATGACACTAAAAGTTTTAGTGACTTACCAAGGATGGCAAAGCCAAAGCCAGTAAAATTGGAAGATGGACTTGAACCTAATTCTTCCAGGCTCCTAGGCCAGCTCTTGACCCATTGCTTCACACTGCCTTTCCTTAATACATACATGCATACATTTATGGGTGTGTGCATGTCATAGAATTTTTCAAGCTAATTAAAAATGTTATGGAAATTTATCTTATAGTTTTTATAGCCTTTATTGGTTATATGTTCTTGCTTCCATGTCTATTTTTTCTTTTCTTAAAAAATTGTTTAAAAGGATGGGACTACACAGGAACTCTCTAATAAACTCCTTAGAGAGTTCCCGTGTAGTTCCATCCTTTTAAATATATGGTCTCTTCATTATTAGTCAAGATTATTTTATATTCATTTATCAATTTTGCTTTTGAAAATCTGTTATATCTCTGAGCCAATGCCATCTTTGAGTGTTATGGGATCACAGTATTATTTCCTCTGAAACTTTAAAATCTTGGGTCATCCACCAGTTCAAAGTCAGGGGTCTTTCTAGATTGAAGTAGATAGGCTAAGGATTATTATCACATTTTGTAGGTAAATGGACAGAGATATAGATCTGGAATAATTTTTTCAGGATAACTCAACCACAAAATATCTGAGCTGAAACTCTAATTATGGTTCTTCTGATCCTAAGTTCATTATGCTTTCTACTCCACTATAATGACAAAAATTTGATAATTCACATTTATCTTATGCTCCTTGAAAAGACATATTTCATTCGTAAATTATCTTCCCTCAGTGGGAAGAATAATGATAGAAAGATGTGACCTTTATAATCTGTGTTTATTTAATATGGAACTATACTAAATCTTCCTTGGGACTTGCGGCTGAACTTGTATCTAAACCAAATATTAATTTAGGAACTCATTTCTAATGTCCTGTGTTACTTAATATCTAGTCAATAAGAGAGGACCAAAATGAAGGGATCATCAAAATGATTTTTAAAGTAATTTCATTTTATTTTAATTTTACATTTCAGTTCTCTACAATAATTAATAGTAATTATTTGCTCCTAACCTATTTATTGATAAGTAAACAAACACTTATTAAATATTTTCTATGTTTTAGGCATTATGCTAAACATTGGGGATTGAAAAAAAGGTACCACACAAGCCAAAGCAAAAACAAACAAAATCTCAATCTCTATTCTCAAAAAACTTCCTTACTAATGAGGGATAATTCCTCATTAACTAACAAATTAAACAGTCACATATCTAGTACATGCTCTGGAGTGATTTTCCTAATTATGACTCACATTGGCAGGTTTTGTCTCCAGAGCTAATTTGCTACTACTCGTATCAAAGTCTAGGGACATCCCTAGGGGGTGGTGGGTGCTACATTTTGTAAGCCCCCACCAATATGCTTACCTAATCATAAGTTAATGTCAGGTTATCAGGGAGATAAATTTAGCTTTTACAATGGGGTTTCTGCAGTTGATACAAAGTATCCCTTCCAATACATATCACACTCTCATAATAGTACATCTAGACTTTAGGAGAAAATGGACTCAAACTTAGAGAAGAAAAGTGGCAAAGAGGTAACTAACAGCATCTAGTATCTGGAGATCTTTTTAATCCCCTTTTTGAGTGTTTAAGAAGTTTCCACTAGGCATGATATAGATGCTTTGTCTTAATTCTTTACACTCAGTGTGTACTAAAATTGGAATACATGTACAGTGTCAATTGTTCTGAGGATGCTACGTAGCATATGATATGAATTCAAAAAGTCTAAATCCTCTAGAAAAGCCCTTTGAAGCTCATAAGGTACTTTTATATCCCTGTGGGGGGCAAGGAAGGGAAAGTCAAAGTATTCTCTTCCATCTCAAATGACTCTCTTTCAAGGAGTTAAACAAATGATATGTACTGTAATAAAGGACTTTTTTACACTGAGACTAAAAACTACGTTTTCCAGGAATTGTTCATACCCAGGAAACAACTAAGATCTATTTTAACATGTTTACGTATCAAGGCATTTTGCACTCTTTAATCTGAAAGCTGGTTAGGATAATTTTCCAGTTTGATCTTTATTTTTGTGTATATCTCTGTGTGTCTCTCTGCCTCTCCCTTCATATAGGTATAAAATACATACATACACACATATTCATTTTTATTTTTATTATTTAATGTATTTAAAATATACAACATACACATACACATTCATTCAATCATTATTTTATCTCTCTTTAATCCGTCTTTCATCTATAATTTTTTTCTTTCTTTGGATAAGGAGGTAAGCAGAGTCTAGCTTTAACATGAAGTTTGAAGACAAGAAATAGGTTAGAAAAATGTGCAAACAACAAAAATAGAATTTGACCATAAAAGGATACTATGGTTGCAAGGATGATCAAGACCTATACTTTGAAGAAGACAACATGGAAATAGCTACAAAAACAGTCTCAAAAAATGCTAACTGAACCCAAGTTAAACAATGATTCCTGGAAGAATTAAAGAGATAAGAGTAGTGGGGGGGGGGGAAGATGAGAAAAGAAATAGAGTAATGCAAGAAAATAATGAACATAGAATTAACAGCTTGGTAAAAGAGGCACAAAATATACTGAAGAAAATTGATCCTTAAAAAACAGTATAGGTCAAAGGGAAAAGGAGATATAAAAATTGATTGAAAAAACAACTCTTTAGTAATCAGAATTGATCAAATGCAAAAAGAGGCACAAAAACTCACTGTAGAAGTTTCTTAAAAATAGTAATGTGTAACTAGAAGCTTATGACTCCATTAGAAATCAAGAAACAATGAAATAAAAGGGGGAAAATGAAAATAAATTATTAAGGAAAATGATCCCAATACCTTAGATCCAGAGAGTAAAAGAGAAATCGAAAGAATCCATTTTTCACCTCCTGAAGGAAATCCCAAAATGAAAACTCTGCCCAGAAAAAAATTTAAAAAAGAACTAGAGGAATTCCAAGTATTCCTGATGAAAAGATCAAAGCTGAATAGAAAATTTGATATTCAAATACAAAATTCAAGAGAAACATAAAATAAAAACGAAAGAGAAATCATAAGGAAATTAATATTATTAAATTGTTTATATTAACATATGGAAAAATGATAACTATAACTCCTAAGGACTTTATCATTATTAGGACAGTTAAAGGAAGTTAACAGAGATAGAAAACATGGGTATAAGTCAATGATGTTTGATTCATCTCTGTAATGGCAAGCAAAGAAGTAGTTAATACTGTGTTTCAGCTATGGTTGCAAGGAAGATCAAGACCTATACTTTGAAGAAGACAACATGGAAACAGCTACAAAAACAGTCTCAGCCATTTAATTAACACAGAAATAGTTAACACCTTGTTTCAATTCATGATTATATCAAGTATTGAGATCCAGAACTTGTGAATCCCAAGACTTATGAACCCTAAAATTTGTGAACTCCTGCAACAGGAATGGGGAGCTTATGAGAAGCCAAAGCTGAAGAGAGCATAACTGGGAAGGGAGTTCTTGCTGTGGAGAAAGAGAAAACTTGTGGTATCCTGACATTCTATGTCTGTTCTGTCTATGTTGATGTTTGTTTGTAATACTTTGTACAGAAACCTTGGGACCTTACTTGAAGCCCTGAAAGAGGATTTTCTAGTTGTCTATTTGCAGACATCCTGGAGGAGTGATTTGGAGGTGCTGGGACTGTACTGATGATTTTGGTTGAGTTCTCAGACCTTGTTGGTGGGTCTGTGTTGATTTCACAGGCAGATAGTGAATTGATGATGGTGCTGGCAATGTGAATGAATATTACTGTGGCTCTGTTAAGCTTTGATTTCCCAGAAACAGGAATTATGAAGGACTTGAAGTGGACTGGACACTGTGAGCTTCAATATGGAACAGGAACTGGACAAGGAATTGGAAAAAGAACTGGAAAAGGAACTGAGAGCTTCCTGCCTTTGAAATCAGATGAAAGTTGAATGGATTCTGACAGGAGATGGGACCATGGAAGAGGAACCATGGAAGCTGAGAGTCTGCCTTGAGTCAAGATGAAAGGAACTCTCTTTGGGTATTTAATGCAAACTGAGAAGATCATGATTTACTGTGGCTTAGGGGTGGAGAACTCTGTACTCTGTATCCTGTACCTTTTTAGGCTGATTAAATTAAGAATAATTGGAAACTAATCTCCAACTAAGAAGAGAAGTGACTTTTTGATTGAAGAGATTGAGACAATGTGACCTAGGGGTGGAGAACTTTAACCTTTGTACTTTGTGTCTATTAAGGAGGCTTGCCTCCTTAAGAATGATTGAATTAAGGACTTACTAAGTGATTGAGTTACTCAATGATGGAGCTACTAAATGAATGTACTTTAAAAAATATATAGCCATTTTAGTGATAAGTTGTTATGTCATAACATTGTGAATGCTGTACTTTGATTTCTGTCAATGTTTTGTCTTAGATTGTCATTGAATAAATTAAGAGTTCACTATACTTTGAAATCAGAACCTTGAAACTATTCACAGCAGCAGTCTTCTGGAAAGCTTCTTATGATTGCCTTTACAATCTCCAAAAAAAGTGAAGGAGTGAGGGATACGTTGGTAGAAGAGGGAAAGGAGAGTTAAAATGCACAGTAAGTAATCATAACTGGGAATGTAAATGGAATGAACTTACCCATAAAATGGAAGTGAATAGTGGAATGGGATAGAAGCAAGAATCCAACACTATGTTATTTATAAGAGACATACTTCAAACAGAAAGACATAGAGAGAATTAAAATAAATGGCTGGAGTAAAATCTGATATGTTTCAGTGGAAGTAAAAAAGGTAGAACAAACAATCATGATTTCAGACAACAGAAAAGCAAAAATAGACCCAATTAAAAGATTAATTAGGGAAATTACACTTTACTAAAAAAATTCCATAGACAATGAAATAATATTTAAAAATTACAGCAAGTTTCTCTGATAAAAGTCTTATTTTTCAAATATATACTAAATGAAGAAGTGAGTAAAATTTATAAAAAAAATAAGAGGCATTCTCCAATTAATACATTGTCAAAGGACATAAATAAGCACTTTCTAAAAGTGTGTGTGGTGGCAAAAAATTGAACATCAAGGGGATAATTTTTAATTGGGGAATGGCTGTACAACTTGTGACATATGATTATAATAAAGTAATATTGTGCTATAAGAAGTAATGAAGGTGGAGGTGGTTTCAGAAAAAAAACACATGGTAAGATCCACATGAACTGATGAAACATAAATGAGAAGAAGCAGGATATCATTGTGCACAGTAACAGCAATGTTATAATGATGAACAACTATGAAAGACTTGGCTCCCAAAATAATTCCAAAAGAATTATGATGAAAAAAAAGTGCTCTCCAACTAGAGAGAAAGAACTGATGATCTTTGAGTACAAACTGAGATGCAATTTTCTCACTTCTTTTATTTCCCTTGATTTTTTTTTGTAATATTGCTAACGTGGAAATGTTTAATATGATTTCACATGTATCCTTGATATAATTTTGAGTGCCTTCTCATTCAGTGGGGAAGGATTTTGGAGGAAGGGAGAAAATTTGGAACTCAAAATTTAAAACTAAAAGAATATTTAAATTAAATATTTTTAGAAGAAATATTTCCCTAAGAACTTGACTTCTTTGTCTTTACACTGGAAGAGGATTAAGAGTTGGGTTGAGAGAAGTGGGAAAAGCCAGGAAAGGAAACTTGCAGTGCATGAAAAACCATAGGAGTGGGACCACAGAGGCAAAGTAGTTTGGTTCTATCTTGGATGCACATGAATCAAATACTATAATTTATTAATGAACTTTAATACTTTCTTCAATCTAAAAATGACCAATAAGGACAAACTGTTTACTTTTTATATATGTAAAATATAAAATGGATGTCTAAGATTCTTATCAATAATTAGGTACCCTATAAGAAAGATTGGGGCAAACCTGAGAATGACATGAATTTAAAATTAAAACCATTCTAGAACATCTTAAAACAGTAATTATTTGAGATACAACATGAAGAACTGATGCAGAGGAATTAAATGGTGGAGGAAGGCTAGTAGTTGTGTTACCCTACTTTCATCAAGAATGAGTTTATGAGGAAATTATATATATATATATATATATATATATATATATATATATATGAATATAACAGTCCTCTATATTTCAAAGAAATAAAATAGTAGGAGCATAGGGACTGGAAAGAGAAAAAGGAGGGTATCTTTAGAGGGCAGAGTGAGGGAATAGATAAACTAGGGGTATAGAAGGGTGTTTAGATTTATGGGACTGGGAGGATAGCAGAGGGCTTTTTGGAGGGGGTGTAGGTAAGTCATAGGAAGACAAGGTAGTAGGTAGAAGTAAAGTAGAGGATGCAAAAGGGATAGGAAACAAGAGATATAATCATACATAGAAAACAAAGATCAGGAGGAGATTATGTTTGGGAAAGTATATTCTATAGATATATGTATGTATGTATATATATGTGTGTGTGTGTATGTACATATCTATAACTAGAGAGAAACATATCTAAACTTTATTGTAGCCTTCTTGGATGAGGTTTGGAGGAGGGAAAAAAGAATAAAGTAAAAAAATTCACAGCAGAAAACAAAAGAAAACTCACAAGGAAGCAAATATGGACAATTGTCAACACAATGAGTATTATTTATCATATTTCTTTCTTGAAATGAAAATCTGTTGTTACACTTTTAAATCCTCTCTTATGTTCTGCAATGCACATATTTTTCCTATCTCTGTATTAAAATTCCAATATTTAAATTTATGAGATGTTTTTGTTTCTTTTTTCTATTCTCAATTTGTGTTGTGGCATTTGAATCTAAAATAAAATTTTGAAACAAAAAATTAAAATGTTAATATTTTTTAACACTTGTGATTAATTTTGTGAAAACTTGGATTATTCTTGAGCTACCTAGAGAAGGTATAATGACTATAAATTTAAAAAATAAATCAATAAACCTTTTAATCTGCCAAACATATTCAAGTAATTTTGCTCCCATACTCAGGACACTAATTTTTCTCTAGGGGCTTATCATCTACTTTACTGAAACTGAATAAATAGTAAATTCTGAGCTTTCTGATCATAGAGATGATGTATTATTTTTATTTGTACCTTCCCTAGCACATAGTGCTGTGCCTCACTGTGCAGTACTGTGAAGGAAAAAAAAAGAAAACACCTCAACAAATGTTTTTGAATAAATGGATGACTGCCTCCCAGTAGTTCTGCCAATTATTACTGAAAGGTGAAGAGTATAAATAAAAGAAGGGTTTCAGGGATTATTGTAGATGGAAAGGACCTAAGCAAACACCTAATTTGTCCCCCTTTTCTTTGGAAATGAAGAAGCTGACAAGATAGGTGATTTGTGCCAAAGGTCATACACCCAATTAGAGATAGAGTGAGGATTTGAAAATCAGCTCCAGCCTCATAATCTTTTTTTTTAATTTTTAAAATTTGTTTTCTTGTTTACATCATTCATTTTCATGACATTTTTGAATTACAAATTTTCTCCCCATGTTTCCCCTGCCACAACCCTAAAACAGCAATCTCACTTTAAAGCCCCTCCCCTGCTCTGCTGTCTTATTTCTGGTCAGGGACAGAGGGTCTCCCTATCCCAGCCCCTGTATATCTTAATTCATACTTGCAAGCCTTGCAGAACTTTAAATTATAGATTCTTTCAATTACTCCCTTGTCCCTCACCCCCACTGGAAGGACAATCAATTCAATGCAGGCTGTGGATGTGTGATTATACCAGACATCTTCATAGTGGACATATTGTGGCAGTGATAATCTGTCTCTCCTTCCTATCCCTCCCCCCCTTGTTCTGTTCTCTACACTGTCCCTGTCCTTTTACTGAAGTGTGTGCTTCCAGCATCCCTCCCCCAAAACCTGCCCTCCCCTCTGTCATCCCTCCTCTCATCCCCATGCCCCCTAATCTCCTGTGTGGCATGATGCCCAGTTTAGAGTTTATGCCATTTCTTCCCTAAGCCAAATTCAATGAGAGTAATTGAAAGTAAAGTTCTAACAGTTATCCCTTGCCTCTTTTCTATGGGATGATTAAACCCCATTTTGTCTCTCCCTATCTCCTCTCATTCTAATCTTCTCTGAACTCAGAATTTTACCTTTTAAAGTATCATTCCTTCATATTCAATTCATCCTATACCCTCTATATACACTCATGCTCAGATATATATTCATACGCATATATAGCCTCCTATATGTACATCCTCATGCTAAGAAAAGTTTCATAAGTTACTATTATCATTTTTCCATATTGGCATGTAAATAATTCAAATTTGACAAGTTTCTTATTATTTCTTTCCCATGTTAACCTTCTCATGCTTCTTGTGTTTGATTGTCAAATTTTCTGTTCAGTACTGGTTTTTTCAGCAAGAATGCTTGAAAGTCCTCCACCTCATTGAATGACCATTTTTTCCCCTGGAATAATATGCTCAGTTTTGCTTGGTAGTTGATTCTTGGTTTTAATCCCAGC
>JAQQSW010002657.1:0-14895 GCA_028646575.1 Pseudocheirus occidentalis
CTGTCTCTGTCTCTGTCTCTGTCTCTCTCTCCCTGTCGTCTCTTTACAAATTTGGGACCATTTTCCCCTCCAAATGTTCACATGGCCTATTTGTGCCCAAGCTATGGTAGAGCCTTCCAAGCTCATCAGTCTGATCAGCCACAGTTGGACACACAGTATCTTGACCCCAACAGTGATGTCATTTTGGTCTTTTTCCAGCACCAAAGACCACAACCATCATTCTGGGACTGAAAGAGACATGGAAGCATTGAGTTCTTAGCCCAGAGATAGGAGAACTGGCCACTAGGGGTCACCATCACACCACGCAACAATAAACCTTCCCATTCTGCAGCAGCAGATGGCAGAAATCAGAGGCAGCTGGTCCAACTCTTACCTGAGCAAGAATTTGTCATCATCCCCACCATCACCACCATCCTTCTCTTCCTCACAGCAATAACACTAATAGCCAATATTTATCCAGCATTTTAAAGTTTACAAAGGCCTTTCGTTTATCTCATTTGAACTACAATGTCCTCGACAAGGTCTCTGAAGGCCTCCGGTGACAGGGAGCTCATCACCTTCCCCAGCAGCCTTTGGACAACTTTAGTCGTTAGGAAATTGTTTCTGACATCAAGACTTTCTACAGCTTCCAGTGCATCTGGGTGATGCCAGGCCTGGAGTCAGGAAGATCTGAATTCAAATCCAACCTCAGACACTAGCTAGCTTTGTGAGCCTGGAAAAGTCACTAAGCCCTGTTTGCCTCAGTTTCCTTATCTGTAAAATTAACTGGATAGGGAAATGGCAAACCACTCTAGTATCTGCCATGAAAACTTTGTCAGCCAGTGGGGGTCAGAAGGAAGATTTGAACCCAGGTCTTCCTGACTCTGATGACTGCTCTCCATGCTGCCCACTCTTTGAGAGTTGCCAATGTCCCATGTTTGGAGGCTGGCACAAGGCTCTTCAGACTTAGCTAGGCCGGTTCTCGAGGTGTTGCCTGCCTGAGCTTGCAAGGCCTTTGGCAGACAGGGTCACCTCCACTCCCATAACGAAAGAGCAGATTTCTAGCAGAGGCAACCCAGTCAATTGTCCTTCCTCCAGCTGAGCACAGTGTTCCAGCCCTTTCCGAGCAGAGCAGTGACAGCAGGGCCAAGCATCACCTGACCAAGATGGAGCCGCTGCCCCCAACATCGACTGGAATTACATGGGCAGCAACTTCAGGAAGCAGTGACGTTTTTCTTCCCCTCCAGGGAAAGCTGTGGATCTGCATTCAGAGCCAGGCTGAGGCTTAGTGCCTGAGCATCTGGAACACAGTAGGCATTTAATGAATGTAGACAAGCCACTTCGCATTTGGAGTTTCTTCCCTTTCTAAAACGAGAAGCTGAATTACATGCCTTTCAAGGCCCCTTTCATTCCTAAATTTATGATCTTATGGTCACACAATCCCCTGTAGAAATGCCCCTGAAGGATCAGGGCATTAATTTGGTTTGCCACTTACTGTTGCTGAGGCTTGAGATTCACAGTCAAGTCACTTATGTGTCAAGAGGCAGGATTGAATCCTAACCTGTCTTTTTTGTTGCTGTTTTAATAATTTATTAAATTTTTTTTTCTTTTTAAATTTTGAGTTCCAAATTCTCTCCCTCCCTCCAGACTCCTCCTCCACCCACTGAGAAGGCAAAACAATTTATCAATTATGGGCAGTTAGGTGGCATAGTGGGCAGAGACCCTGCAGTCAGGAGGACCTGAGCTGAAATCTGACCTCAGACATCTATTAGCTGTATGACCCTGGACAAGTCACTTCACCCTGTCTGCCTCAGTTTTGTCATCTGTCAAATGAACTGGAGAAGGACATGGCAAACCGCTGCAGTGTCTTTGCCAAGAAAGCCCCAAATGGGATCACAGTCAGACATGACTTAAAAAAACAACTCAACAACAAATGACACATGTAAAATCATGCAAAAACATGACATGGGTCTTTCTGATCCAAGGCTAACTACTGTGCCACATGACCCTCAAGAACATGTGCTGCCTCAGGGAAGAGAGAGCAGGATCAAAGGTGGAAAGCAGAAAGGCACTTGTAGGCCAGGTAGGCTGCGGCTGAACCCGAGGATTACCTGGTGCTTGGAGATTCCTGCCTCCTCTCACTTTGGGGCACTGCACCCTCCCCGTGCCGCCCCACCCCCTCTCCCCCATCTCCAGAGTGAAGGTCAGGGCACGGATGCCAGGGCAGACCTGTTGGGACATGTCTCAGGGACCTTCCCAGCTTTTGCCAGGCTGACTCCTTTTAGTATGCTGGGCGGCTGACTTGTCAAAGCCTCCCCAGTGGCTAATCCACTTGCAACGATCTCAGCAGGTGGCAGGGTCCCAGCTCCAGAGGGAAAACTATAAAGGAGGAAGCCTGAATAGGGGGTGGACTTTGGAAGGGGTCAAGGAAGAGATGGCCAAAATCAGGGCAAGGGCAATGTAGGGACATCTTAGTCCAAAGTCTCGAAAAAGCTCAGCCATTGTCATGTATTTTCTTAAAATTGGGGGGAAAAAAAAACCAAATTATAAGAAAATTAGGTCAAATGTTAAGAAAAACTGAGTGCCAACCAGGGATTAGAAGTAATCCCAGGCTAGAGAACCATCAACTGTCTGGGTGAGCATAACAAGGGACTCCCAGGAAATCCCTGAGAAGACAAGGGAAAAGTCAGCAGATCTTGACACCGGTCAGAAGCTTGGAGTCGGAAGACCCCAGTCCCAGCTGACTCGTCACGTCCCAGCTGCGTGACCATAGGCAAATGATTTAATCTCCGTGGTCCTGTCTGCTCCTCTATAACGTGAGAGGGATGGCCTGGCTGACCTCAAGGGGCCCTTCCAGCTGCAGATCTGGCATTCTCTGACCCCGAGACACGGGATGCTCCGATACAAAGGGTACCCAGGGTACAACATACAGCAGCTTGGAATTCATCCCAGGATAGAGCTGGATGGCTGCAGGACCACAGATGGGGTGTGTGGTTGGGAGTCTTTTCCCCCAACTCCATGGGTTGACCTAGATGACGGTTAGGCTTCTGGGACTCAGTCCTGAGATGAGAGTATTTAAGAGGCAACAAAACTATAAATATAATGGAGTTTTATTAAAAGGTACAATACGGGCTGTTCCCCTGTGTAAGACAGACAAGGATTCCAATTTGGTCAGATACCACCAGATTTTCCTAACCACTCTGGAGCCTGCTCTCTGCCTGGATGGCGCCTGCTCTCAGGGCAGGGCCGCTGGCAGAGCTGGTGTTCCCGTGATCAGTTTCTAGGCAGTTCTAAGAAGCAAGGGCAGAGGGCGGGAGGGGGGTCTCCACAGAGTCTCTGTATACACTTCACTGTCTGCACCCCAAGGGGAGGGCTCTTACAATAACTTATTTTCAGAGCCCTGGGAAGAAACAAATGCAGTGCAAGCTGAGGAGGGTGGCAGGAATGTCCCAGGTCTATGGAATTCCAACAGCAGACAGTCTGGTTAGGCATTGTAGGACGAGGAAGATACGCTGCCACCATGGCCTGTCCAGTTGGTGTGGATGAAGTGTCCCGGTTTGGCTAAGAGTTCATAGGTGTGAGCCCCGAAGTAATCCCTCTGAGCCTAGAGAGAAAAAAAAAAGTTGGGTACACAGGCGTGTCACACCCCTACCCCTCCTAATCCAGGCCTTATGCTGTCTGTCCAGCCAGGCTAATGCTTGACATGTGGCCCAAGAACATACCTGGATCAGGTTGGCAGGCAGCATCTCGTGTCTGTACCCGTCATAGAAGGAAAGCGCAGTGGTGAAGCAGGGCATGGGGATGCCAGCCTGCACACCGCTACTGATAGCCCGCCGCCACGAGTCCTGGACATGAAACACAGGGCAAAGGTTAGACTAAAAGAACTCTGGCTCCTGCTGAACTACAGCTGCTGCCCTGGCTGGGGATGTCAGAGGATTGGAGCTGACCCCAGAGCACACCCTGCCGGGTACAGGGCACAGGCAGCCTCTGGATGGCACACACACCTGGCAGTTCTGCACAGCGTTCTTAAAGAAATCATCCAGGAGAAGGTTCTGGAGCTGGGGGTTCCGGTCAAAGGCATCTTTTATCTTCCCCAGGAAGACACTGAGAAGACAAGGGATAAGTAACAGGTAAACCAGGGCCCTGTGCCCAGGGAGGTGCAAAGTTCCATTTCCCACCTCTCCAGAGTGTGGAAAAATGGAACATTGCCATGTGTGCATGAATCAAGGTCAGGGCCATAGATGAGCTTGACAGTCGATGCTTGGCTGGGCCCCACTGTTGGCTGCCATGGGCCACAGAGGCCAGCAGTGCCGAGAGACTGTCCATCCAAGCAGCCCATGCTCAAATACGAAAAGGGCCAACACTCTCCAGGGACAGAGTTAACTGTCACTCTCAAACTTCTCTGGAGCTCTTTCTCTCTTATTAAATCAAGTCTGACTAGTGTTTTTCTTTACATTCCTGTTATCTCCAC
This sequence comes from Pseudocheirus occidentalis, assembly GCA_028646575.1. NCBI lineage: Eukaryota > Metazoa > Chordata > Mammalia > Diprotodontia > Pseudocheiridae > Pseudocheirus > Pseudocheirus occidentalis. The sequence goes on from JAQQSW010002657.1 coordinate 4,451, forward strand.
ACACACAAGGACCTCTCCCAACCACCTGTTCCTTGGCACAAAGGAAATTGGTTAGTTAGGCGAAGCCAAATGACCAGCCAGCCACCGTGTCTACTGGTGTATGCACCATTCACCCCGGTCGTCCCTAACTTCTCTACCCAAGGGAGGGGGGTGTATTTCTGTATCTCTTCTCTGTGGACATTGCAATTAACTTGTAGTCATTTTAAAAACACCTTTATGATTTGGGGAAAACCCGATTTCTCAGAAGAGCCCTAGGACTCTGGCTGCTGCCAGGGACTAAGCACAGTAAGCAGATGGGCAGGCCTGGCAGAAACAGCATGGAGTGGCCAGGCTGGGTGTGGGGCTTCAAGGAGGATGCCTTGGGGACTCCCATCTGCAGCCTCCAAGCCAAGGGGGCCAGGTTGTCCACACTAACTCCACTACTGATTGCCAACACCCTAAAAGTGGGGAACGTGGCCAGTCTCAGACAGCAAGAGAGCTGATCTACTGTCCAAGTTGCTAACCTGTTGTGAAGCCAGGGAACTATTCTCACCTGCGGATTATACAGCCTCCCCTCCACATGAGGGCAATCCCACCATAATTGAGTGTCCAGCCGAACTCCTTGGCTGCCTGATGCAGAAGCATAAATCCTTGGGTATAAGAGATAATCTTGGAGGCGTAGAGGGCCTAGGGAGGAACAAAGACCGAGACCTTAGAGATGGGCTACTCTGATCCCTGCACTTTACAGATGAGGAAGCTGAGGCCCAGAGAGAATAATCCATTTACCAAAAGTCCTATGAGAATCAGATCCCCTGACTCTACATCCAGCTTTCTACTGCACTAAGAGACCTCCCAAGGTCCCAGACCTAACACTATAATTCCATAGTGGATGGATCTAGCCCTGCCCTCAGGGGCCAGGCGACCTGGGTTAGAATCCTGCCTCTGTTCTCTGCCACAACACTGTGGGCATATCACCTCACTCTTGGGTCTCCTCATCTCTAAGGTGCCTCCAGCCTCAGTCCTGCATCCCATTCTCGGCCAGCTCAGTGGCCTTTCTGAGATGGTCAGAGGACCGGAAACTGTAAACCACAATTCAAGGGGCCACCTGACCAGGCAGCACGTCCTGTGCAGTCTGACCCCTGTGTCTTCAGCACATCTCCTGTGCCATTCTCACCGGCCCTCTTCAAGACCCACCTTTCGAATGTCCTCCAGGAATGATTTCTTGTCACCCCCAAACTTAGTCCTCTGGGGGCCCACCAACTTCTTGCTGGCTTGGATCCGCTCGTCCTTCAGAGATGACAGACATCGTGCAAAGACAGCTTCTCCTGAAGTGAAGAAAGGAAAAGATACTGAATAACCCAGAGGAGAGAGACTGCTCCTGGGGCAGGGGAGGGGACTGGAAGCTGGCAGGGAGAGAGCATGGGCCTTGGCTGAGATCGCTCTATCTGTGATGGTTACTCTGACACGTTAAGCCCAATTCCACTTTCCAGACTAAGTACAGGTTGTAATGAGTGCAGATCAAGGTAAATTAAGGGCAGTTATTAGGAAAACAAGAGGCAGGTGTAGGCTCCTTGTCACCTTTGCACCCATGATTCCCCTGGCACAGGCAAATCCCTCTGCCCATTCAGGCTGGCCCCTTCTCTGAAACTCTGAGATCAGGGGGATCTTCACCTGATTTGGGTCATGGATCCCTCTAGCACAGCGGTTCTCAACCTTCCTAATGCTGCAGCCCTTTAATACAGTTTCTCAGGTCGTGGTGACCCCCAACCATAAAATTATTTTCGTTGCTACTTCATAACTATAATCTTGCTACTGTTATGAATCGTAATGTAAATATCTGATATGCAGTATGTATTTTCATTGTTACAAATTGAACATAACCCACAGGTTGAGAACCACTGCTCTAGCAGGTGAGTGGAGCCTATGGGCCTCTTCTTAGAAGAATGTTTTGAAAAGCATTAGATACACAGAATTACAAAGAAAACTAATTATATTGGAAGTTTTCAAGATATTTTTTAAAAAGCCCAAGTTCACAGACCCCAGGTTAGGAGCCTGTCTTAGAGAATCAAACACAAAGCTCACAGGCCCCACGAGGCTGACAACACTCCTGGGTTTGGCCTGGACCAGATTAAAATGTAACTGGGAAATATTTAACAAAATACGTGAAAATACAATAACATGCAGATAATATTAAGTTTTAAAGCTAAGTCAATATGTGGCCCACAAGGAAACTTAGGTTGAATTAGTGGCTCCTGTTCTGAGTTTGGCATCATTTGACCCCAAGGTTAAGTGACTGGTTCAGGGTCATACAGCCATTATGTTTTGGTAGGACGTGAACCCAAGCCTACTTGACTTGGAGGTAGGCTCACTGTCCACAAGGCCTCTCAAACTGCTTATTATTCAGCTTTAGTAACTTGTGCTAGACTCTGAGTGACCCTCTGATTCAAAGAGTTTCATGGGACATACACAATTCATTCCAGCTTTTCTATTTTCTGCCGGCATTTTGGGAAAAACCAAGTGACTTCTCTGTTTCCTCACCTATGAAACGGAGAGACTCAAAATCCTTCCCAAGAGTGAAACACAACCTAATCCCACCCCTTCTGTGCATAATACACTGTCCTAGGCACTGGAGACACAGAAGAAAACAGCACACAGGGCCTGCCCAATAATTAGCAGGTGCAGAGGGCACGGACAATCTGGAGGCCATGAAAGGCTTAGAGCCGGGCCTTGAAGTCAACAATTTCTCATTTTTCCCTCTTACAAGAAAAATTTGTTGTTGTCTTTTACAGCCTAAATCTCCCTCTGTAGGCTTCTTCTTCTTAGAGGGCCATACAACCACATTTTTTTAAAGAAAAAGAGAGTTGGGATTTTTTGGCAGCATGATTTCAATAAAGTATTTTTGTTTTTTAAGGTTTAAAATAAAAAAGAAAAACTTATCAATCCATAAAAAAAGTCTAATCACGTATGCAGGGTTCCGGGGACATTATCCCCTACCCCGCCTTTCAAAGGAAGAGAGGGAAGGGCCTGCTATTTCTTCACTGGGGCCAGGAAACCGGGGAGGGGAAAGTGCATTTGTGACATCTGAGAAAGCCTAGAAATGAGCTCTGGTCAATTCATTCATTCACTAAATAAACAGATACTGAGCAAATCCTCCGCGGAAGGCCCCTGAGCACCTGCCATGTTCAGCACAGAGGAGAGCGCCCTCCCTGAGTTCTCCAGATTCTATCCCAGTTGGGCCCCACCAAGGGCTGCCAGCATTGCCTATGCAGGATGACTTTGCATTTGTGGGGAGAGATGTGTAAGGCACCTGGTGCAGTAAGACCAGGGGAGCCGACGCCCTCAGTGTTACATAAGGCTGGGGGGGGGAGCCTTTGCTTCCTCATCTGCCTAGGAGCAAACTCAGCTGCGCTTGGCCTTTTTTACCCTCGCCCAATGACACTGCAAAAATGAGAAAGCCCTCCAAAGCTGCCTGAAAGCACTGCAGTGCTCTTGTGAGCCAAATCAGGGATGGGCAAAGAATTTCCCAGGAACCTTCCTCTCCTTGGTAATCTCCCTGGGTTTGGCTGAAAAGCAGCCAGCTTCCTCCTGTGCAGCCTTGGTCTCTGGCCTCACAAGGAAACTACAAACAGGGTGGTGCATGATTCACTAAGAAAATACAAGGGAGGGAAGAGAAGAGAGGAGAAAAATCTAATTTTAACCTCTTGCTAGAAGGAGAACTCTGCAGATGATGAGAGTTGAAGCAAAACCCAAGGCCTTAATTCTTAAAAGATAAACACCAGCCCTTGGACTGGCAGCTCAAGAATGGACCAATGTCTTTGTGTCAGGAAGATTGAAGCTCAGATCTTGCTTCTGACAATGACCACAGACCCCTTCTCTCCACACACAAAGCCACCAGCCCTTTGAGGTCTTCATACCCTTTCACTTGGATTCTTAGTCTCCAGCTTGGCCCCAAACAGCTGCCAAAGCACAGACTTCACCAGATCCTTTTCTCTTTTATGTAAACATCAGTGTCTCCAGACCATCTCCAGGATCAAACGCAAAGTCCTTTCTCCCCTGGTCCCTTCCCTCCTTTACACTCTCTTCTCCACACCCCAGCCACCCCGGCCTCCTTGTGGGCCATTGCCATCTCTCACCACCCAGCCTCTGCATTCAAGACCTGCCACACCAGCAACGTCCAGGCCCTTCCTCTCTGCCTTAGTTCCACTGGCAGGACTCAGCTGAAAGTCCATCGTCTGCAAGAGGCTTTTCCCAGCCCCCTAGCTGCTAGGGCCTCCTCCTTTGAGATCACCTCTCATTCACCCAGTACGCATTTTGTACATTCATAGTGATTTACATGCAGTCTTCCCCATTAGAATGTAAGCACTCTGAGGGCAGGAAATGGTTTTGTCTTTCTGTGTATTCTCAGTGCCTGACCACAGTGGGCACTTAATAAATGCTGGTGGACTGACTGTGTGACTATGATTCTCACCTCCCTCATCTACACAACTGGGAAATAACACCTGAAGTGGCTGAAGGGAGGGGATGTATGGGAAGGACTCTGAGATACCTGAACCACAGCATAAATAATAATGACAAATGCTGATTATTAACCTTCACCTAGCTCTTATTCTAATGCCTTCTCTACTTCCAATCGAGTTAGAAAGGTACTGATTTGAAGGGTAGGGTCTCTAGTCTCAGTCACATCAATTCCCAGCTAGCCGGGGTCTAAGAGGCTACCTCTTTCAATGCCTTCATTTAACAAATGAGGAAATTCAGGCTCCACAAAGGGAGCCTGTGGTCAAGGTCCCACAGGTGGGAAGGCCCAGAGCTCAGATCTGAACTAGGAGCCTCCCTAGCCAGTGTTCTTCGCCCAGATGATGCTGCCACCTAAACTACTCAAAGGATGAACACCAAGACAGGGGACGGGACCCTGACCCCACCCTGACCCCACAGATGAGAAGAAAGGGGCCAAAGAGAGAGAAAATGGTGGAAATTTTCCTTTTCTATTTTTTTTTTAACTGAGACCAAGTTTTTGATGATGTCAGTGTGCCCTAAGAGCTCATGGCTGCCACTCTTTTTCGTACTGGATGAATACTAATAGGTAAGTGCCTAATAAATATCTGCCAAAAAAATTAATGGGATGACGACCATCTATTTCTAGATTTAAAGCTGGAAAGGCCTTGCCCAAGTTCTGTTTTATGGATAAGAAAAACAAGCTGGCTCATCAAAGTTAGACAAAAGCTCTAAAGAAAAGGCCCCTGGCTTTCTAAACTCCTTAAGTCCCCTCAATAGGCCAACGGGGTCAGAATGGGGGGAGGGGACATGAGGGAAAGAAAGGTGGTTCCTCGAGGGGGGAGGAGCATTGGGCATTACCTATGAGGGTCACGGGGACCCCGTACTCCAGGGCGGAGATGGCTGTCCACTTTCCAGTGCCTTTCTGGCCGGCACTATCCCTGATCTTTGGCAGTAGGTGTTGGCCGTCACTATCTTGGAACTTAAGGATGTTGGCTGTGATTTCAATTAGGAAGGAGTCCAGCTCTGTCTTATTCCATTCTTCGAATACCTACGTACAGGATGTGGGAAGAAACACAACGACACAAATGAGGATGAGATCGGCAGGTACTCCGCGGCTGGTCTTCCTGTTCTGATTTTTTAGATCCTGCTGGACCTGGTGCCAGCAGCCTCCCTTGTACTTTCAGCCACGACAGCCAGAGAAGGTATGAGAGCTGGCAAGGATGAGGAAGACAGATCTGGAAAAGAATGTTATGAGATGACGCAAAGCGAGAAAGGAATCACCTGAAGAACAGATTATGGATGATAACAGACATCAAGGGAGCTGATGGAATCCTGGACCTGGGAGTCAGGCAGACCTGGGAGAAATGGCAGAGTGATACAAAGGCAAAGTGGGTGGAAGGCGAGGAAAGCTTTGCTAAGAGAGTCAGCCTGTAAATCAGAAAGGGCTGGGTTCCAATTCTACTTCTGACCCACGCTAGCTGGGTGACCCTGGATGAGTCCAGTGACCCAGAAAACTTCTAAAGACTGTAAATTACAAACAAGCTTCCAATTTGCACCAGAAGAGAGTTTAACCCCAAGAAATGTCCACAAATGGCATCACAAGTCCAAACCAAATACAAGAGGAAAAGAGATGAAGAATGAATGGACAGCATCAAGATGGAGGCGCAGAAGCAGGAAAACTCTGCGGTTCCCCCCGTAACCACCTCAAATACCTATAAAATATGACTCTAAACAAACTTTAGAGCTCCAGAACCCACAAAGTGACACAGAAACACATTTCCCACTGAAGCAGACCAGCAGGTAGACAGGAAGGGCTCGTTGCAGTGCGATGGGAGCCAAGACCAGCCACACACGAACCAGTGGTTTTAGCCCCAGGGTGGCCTGACTCAACCAGCCCAGCTGGAGAATTCACAAGAATGGACCACCAGCAGCTGTGGCGGTTTCCAGAATTATCAACTCATAAATGCCAAAGACAAAGTGAAAGGTCAGTGGAACTCGGCTGAATTTGGGGGGGATAGAAGAGCAGGTCTGGCGGAACTATCCCCAAAGCCAGAAGCAGTGGAAGCAGAGACCCTGTAGCCACATGGCTGCTTCAGAGCTCTCAGCCTGCAGATTGCAGGGGGGCCAAGCAACCATTCAGAGTTCTAAGTGCTCTTGCCTTAAGCTGCCTGGATTGGGATCTTGGTCTCGAGTGGTGGTCCTGAGATGTGTGACCAGTGAGCCAAAGCTGGTAGGGGCTGCAGCGATGGTGGACTCCTAATAGCTCCGGCAGCTGCAAAAATCCCAGCAATTTGGGACAAAGCTCTCCCCTCTGGAAGCAGAGATCTACTGTGGCAAAGAGCTCAAAAGTCAAGTAACTGATCGGCAGCATGAGCAGGCAAAGGAAGCAAAGCAAGCCCAGCCACCCAACTTTAGATTCTTTTTGGGGGACAAAAAGGATCAAAGCATGGAACAGCAGGAAGACAACACAGTCAGAACTCATGCACCAAAAGATTCCAAGAAACATATGAACTGGTTACAGCCACAGAGGAGCTTAAGAAGGATTTTGAAAACCAAATAAGAGAAGTGGAGGAAAAACTGGGAAGAGACATGAAAACGATGCAAGAGAATCATGAAAAGAGAGTCAACAACCCGACTGAAGAAAATAACACCTTAAAAAATAGATTAACTCAAGCGGCAAAAGAGGCCCAAACAGCCAATGAGGAGAATGCCTTAAAAAAGTAGAATTTTCCAGACAGAAGAAGAATCTCAAAAACTCTCTGAAGAGAATAATTCCATCAGAATTGGATTGGAGCAAATGGAAGCGAATGACTTTATGAGAAATCAAGATATTATTAAACAGACTCAAACAAATGAAAAAATAGGAGGCAATGTGAAATATCTCATTGAAAAAACCACTGACCTGGAAAATAGATCCAGGAGAGACAATTTAAAAATTACTGGACTACCTGAAAGCCAGTCAAAAAAAGAATCTAGAAATCATCCTTCAAGAAATTCTCAAGGAAAACTGCCCCAATATTTTAGAACCAGAGGGCAAAATAGAAATTTAAAGAATTCACGGATCAACTATTGAAAAAGATTCCCAAAAGAAAACTCTTAGGAATGTTATAGCCAGGTTCTGGAGTTCCCAGACCAAGGAGAAAATATTACAAGCAGCAAAGAAGAGACAATTTTAATATTGTGGAAACACAATCAGGATAACACAAGATCTAGCAGAGTCTACATTAAGGGATTGAAGGGCCTGAAATATGATATTCTGGAGATCAAAGGAGCTAGGATTAAAACCAAGAATCACCTACCCAGCAAAAGTGAGTATAATGTTACAGGGGAAAATATGGTCATTCAATGAGGTGGAGGACTTTCATGTATTTTTGATGAAAAAACCAGAGCTAAATAAAATGTTTGACATTCAAATACAAGAAGCATGAGAAGGTAAACAGGGAAAAGAAATCATAAAGAACTTATCAAAGTTGAACTATTTACATGCCTACATGGAAAAATGATAATGGTAATTTATGAAACTTTTTTCAGTATGAGGATAATTGAAGGGAATATAAATGTATATATGTATACATACATACATATATATGTCTATTTGGAAGAGTATATATGCATATGAATACATATGAGAGTGTGTGTATATATGTGTACAGGTATACATAGAGAGGGCACAGGATCAATTGAATAGGAAGGGATAATATTTAAAAGGTGAAATTGAGAGGTGGGAGAGGAGTATAACGAGAGGAGACAGGGAGAGACAGAATGGGGTTAATTATTTTATATAGATAACTTGCAATGGAGGGGATGAACAGGAATGAACAGGAAGGCAAAAGGGAATGGGTCAACCTTACTCTCATTGAATTTGGCTTAGGGAGGGAATGACATAAACTCTAAATTGGGTATCTTGCCCTACAGGAGAGTAGGAGGGAAGGGGATGAGAGGGGGGATGATGGAGGGAGGGCAGGTTGGGGGAGGGTTGTTAGAAGCACACACTTCTGTAAAGGGACAGGGACCAAGTAGAGAACAGAACAAGTGGGGGGCAGGATAGGATAGAGGGAAAAACAGTCTTTCACAATATGTCCATTGTGGAGATGTTTTGTGTAACTACACTTATATGGCCTGTATTGAATTGCTTGTCCTTCTAGTGGGGGTGGGTGACAAGCGAGGAAGGGAAAGAATGTAGAATTTAAAGTCTTAAAACCAAATGTTTAAAATACATCTACAAACATACACACACACACACACACACGTAATTATTTTTATTATTATTTACATGCAACTGGGAAATAAGATATACAGGCACTGGGGTAGGGAGATCCATCCTGCCCTACCAGAAAGTCAGAGGGGTGATGGGGGAGGACATAGGAGAGAACAGATTGGGGGAGGGGGTATACAGTGGGATTGTTGTTTTGGGGGTGGTGGGTAGGGGAAATATGTGGAGAAAATTTATAACTCAAAATTTTGTGGAAATGAATGATGTAAACTAAAGATAAACAAAAGTAATTTTTTTTGTTGTTGTTGTTTTTTTTTTTGGAGGGCAGTTGGGGTTAAGTGAGTTGCCCAAGGTCACATGGCTAGTTTTTTGTGTTAAGTGTCTGAGGCCGGATTTGAACTCAGGTACTCCTGACTCCAGGGCCGGTGCTCTATTCACTGCGCCACCTAGCCGCCCAACAAAAGTAATTTAAAAAAAAGAATGAATAGACAAAGAAGGCTGATGGGACCTTCCCAATCCCTCATCAGAGAGAAATTTCTCACGACAAAGAAAAAGAATTACCAAAAAACAATGAGTGACCACAGATTTTGACTTCTGGGAGCCAAGATGGTGGCGTAAGCAATAAGTTGCTCTCACCTTCCCTTGCTGACCTTGAAAAACACAGAGAATATTGCCCCAGGAAAAATCCTGAAATAGTGGAGCCAGCAGAAAGATAAGATGCAGCAGTCTTTTAGCCTGGGAAGCTAGGGGAATTAAGGGAAAGGTCCCTTCTTGCTGTGGCTGAAGGAGACCAGTATAGGACAGGAGGTGACCCAGCAAACCACCAGGAGATACTGAGTTCCAGGCTGGTGGAGCAGCCAGGTGCCAAACACCAGGCACACACCAGCCATCACCATCAGCTCCAGCTCAACACCAGGTAAGCCACTGACCTCCAGCTGCCAGCACTTGAGGCCACATCACACAAAACCAGTAACTAGGCCCCTAGCCCCCCAAACAAGAAGCCTGGGAGAGTGACCCCTATGCCCCAAAAGCAGAGATCAACTTTAAAAGCCAGAAAAATGGCATCAACATGAGCAAAAAGCAACAAAGGAAAACAACGACCATAGAAAAGTATCTTGGTCTCTTTGACCCAGCAATATCACTTTTGGGGTTGTATTCCCAAGAGATCATAGAAGTAGGAAAAGGACCCATATGTACAAAAATATTTATTGCAGCTCTCTTTGTGGTGGCAAAAAACTGGAAACTTAGGAGATGCCCATCAACTGGGGAATGGCTGAACAAGTTATGATATGTGAATGTAATGGAATACTATTGTGCTATAAGAAATGGGAAGGAGATGGACTTCATAATTACCTGGAGAGGCTTATACAAATTGATTCCAAGTGAGAAGAGCAGAACCAGGAAAAATTTGTACACAGTCATAGACACATATGTGTGACTACCAAACTTGATAAACTGGACTCTTCTCAGCAACACACAGTTAAAAGACAACTCTACAAGTCTCAGGATGGAAGGAGATGTCTACACTCAGAGAAAGATCTAGAAAGATCTCCGTTGCTTAAACGGAGACCGAAGCAACACATGCTATTGTTCTTTTCCATGTTTGGTTTTCTTCCCCCCCCCCCCCCCGCCATTGTTCACTCTGTTGGTTACAATGCTTCTATACAACCAGACTATTGTACAATGTGAAAGTTTCTGCAGACCCTATACATGATTGTACGCCACCATGGTGTGATTGGTGTGGGAGAAGAAGGGAGGG
>JAQQSW010002659.1:0-14894 GCA_028646575.1 Pseudocheirus occidentalis
TTATTTAAGCCGGTTTCCTTAATTATAAAATCAGCATAATAAAGTAATTTGCTCACAATCATGAGGCAGATTTGAATCCTGGTCATGTTTCCCTGTATTATAGGAATGGGAATCTGAAGATCTTCCCTGCCCCTTGGCCCTCTGATAGGCTTAAATAACTCTGAGAACCTTTCCTGATTTCAAAATATACTCTGCTCCCTAATAGGCTGAATGTGGTCACATGGAGCCTGTAGTGGGAGGGCTTGTATTTCAGGAAGGCCCACACCTTGTTACTTTGTGATTGGGAAGTGGGTCAAGAGGGTTGTGACATTCTCTGACCCAGGAGAAGACTACATATGTGCCCTGATGTGAGGTTTTGGTTTGGGACTCACTTTGGGAAGAGTTGTGTGATTTGGCTAGATGAGACTCTGGGCAGCTGTTGAACCCCCCAGCTTTGAAAATCCAGGTGTTAGTGCTTCCCTCTCTGGTAACTAACTAGGTATGGATGCAATGGTCAAGACAGCTGGAAGCCCTGTCTACTAATCTGTTTCTCTGTCTGAATTTTTTTTATCTGCTTGTAACTTATGTTTGCATTCTCTTAAGTTCAGAGTGCTAACTTTTCCTCCTAAACTAGGTAAACGATATGTTTGATTAAAGTAGAATTGTTAACCTATTTCAAGTTGCTTTCCTTTAGAAAAGCAGACCTAAGAACTTGTGCTAGCATCCATCCTGCATATGCTAGGGTGCTTACTGCTACACCCTACCACGTTTATTATACTATAAGTTATGTTATAAAACCCCCCAATACTGCTAATTCTGTGTTTTCTTATCTATTCTAAGTTTTATTAATGTCTGATTGTGTGCATAGCCTCCTCAGTGTTCCTATCTTAGAATTCAAGCCTTAAAAAAGAAGGAGACATGAGTTTTGGGATTTCCTTTCTCCAAATGCAATATGAAATGGCCATCTAATCATTGCACAAATGACCTCTGAAGGATTATCTGCTATGCATAGAATACCTTTCAAGGTACTGTGCAGACATCAAATAAACAGGTTATATCTTGGAGAATTTGGAATTTATTTGGTATATGGGAAAGAACATTGATTCTAGAGCCTAGAGGATGGGGTATTCAAATCCTGTCTTCTCTTTCTCAACTTGTACTTTCCCAACTTGTACCTGAATTCGTAGGTTGGGTACCTAGAAGAAAGCTGTTATTGCCTAGTTCTGTGAGTGTATTCTGTGGGGGTATTTTTCTGAAACTGTAGCTTATGAGCCCTCACTAATGATGTTTTCTACCTATGTGACCTTCAGAAAGTCACTTAACCTCTATGGGTCTCCACTCATACATCAAATGACTGAATCCTCTGAGGTTCCTTCCATCTCATCATCTACAACCTTATGATGAGTTTAATATTTCCTTCCTCTGCCCAACCCCTATCCCATTACCCTGATATGGTCTTCCATCAAGCAATTAAGAGTTCCTCATACATGCCTCCATATTATTTTTACCCTAGGGGTGGGGTTGGCAGATCTGAAATAATTTGAATAACTCCACTAATTTCTGGAAGGATTTGCCAGTGTTTGAGACTAGTAATCAGTGTTCAGTCAGGGACAAAGGGTCTTAACCCTCTTTGTGTCATGAACCCTTTTGGCAGCCAGGTGAAGCCAATGGACTCTTTCCCAGAGTATTTTTTTTAATACTTATAAAATAAAATTTTAAAGAATCTATAAGGTAACTGCTTATATTGAAATAAAGATATAATTTTTTCTCCTCCCAGTTCACAGACCCTCTGGAATTTATCCTTATCTTATGGAGAATCCCTGTTGAGAGAAGACACTCAGGTAAGAGCTTTTAGAAAGACCTTTTGAGTGACCATGTTTAAAACTATATTGAGGTCTAAAACTCTCTTGGAGAAGAGAGTATATTTGTGAATTCTGGGCTAACTGTGGGAAGCTAGAGGCTGACAAAAATACTCCAGGGCAGGGATCCCATGTTTGGCATTGAATTAGAGTTCCAACTCAAAGATAAGTATATCTCCTTCCAATTCTGGGAAGACGGGTATTTCCCTCTGCAGCATTTTCATTTGTAGTACAAGAACCATGCCCAGGATATGGCAAGTTACTTTGTCCTTCTATTGAATGGATGAATGCCTGGGTGGCTACACATTTTGGAAAGGTCAGAGGAGCCTCACCTGGAAGAGAGGCTACCATTGTGTTGGTAGAAGTACAGAAGTACTGAACTACAGGAAAGGTCAAAGTAATACAAGGGGAACATCTCTTGGGATCCAGCTCTAATATGTGACTAGGGAAGGACTGCTCATTGGAGGGTGTGTTCACTTTTCTATTACTTCTCATTTCCTTCAATCTATTAATCAAACTCACTTTTTTAAAATTTGAAAAAGTTCTGTACTTTGAAGGAGAATTGGTGACATATTGAGTGGTGTCATATAAGAAATTTCACAGATTTTCCATGTGTGAGTGATAAACCAGAGTTGAGAAATTTCTTAGCCTATATGAAGACATTGTGGCAATCCACACAGCTCTGAGGCATGGGTCATACAATACTGACAATGAAAAGATTTATAAGCAATGAGAAACAGCATCCCTAGGTGTGTGTTTGGTGTGTATTTAGTAAATAGTCACAAAATCACACAATCTCAAAGCAAGGAAAGACCTCAGAAGCCAAGTCATCTGATGTCTAACTACCTGAGAATCCCTTAGACATCAACCTTCAGGAGAATTCATCTAACCTCTACTTGATGACAAGTGAAAGGAAATCCACTTCCATGTAAGGCAACATCTATTCCAATTTGGATAATTTTAATGACAAGTGGCATTGTTTCCCCCTTATATCAAACTTACATTTTTCTCTTTTTAACTTCTACTCCTTATTCTGCCCTCCAGGATCAAGTCTAACTGGTCTCATCCCTTTTTCAAAGGAGTTTACATTGTACAATTGGGAAATTGAAAGCCATCATATGTTTTGGATAGGAGAGCAAATTGAGGAAGATAACTAAAACAGCTCCCCTTCCAAATTTGCATATTTAAGACTTGGTTTTAGATACTTATTGTTATATGTGGGCAAATCAATACATTTATTTAAGCCGCTGTTTCCTTAATTATAAAATCAGCATAATAACATTGGCACTAGCCACCTCATAGAATGGTTACCAAAAAAAATTGCTTTGCAAGACAAATGTCTACATATACATGAGTTATTATTTGTGTACATTTTCAGCTTTGTTAAGAAACTGGACAGAAAGCACCTGTTCTCCAAACCAGAAATAGCCCTTCGGACCCAGCAGGTAGCCCCTGGAGCTCAAACTGATTCATGCACCTCAGTCTATATAGATTTTTCTTCCTATTGTAGTAGAAAAAATTGGCCAAAATAACGTAGTCCTCATGAAACACTGAAAACACAAAAGAAACAAAAAGGAAAGTGAGAGGGGAAAAAAAGAAAAGATAAACTGCCAAGAATAAGTAGAGCAATTAAAAGGCCTTTGGCACCTCCTGGTGGGCAAAACAAATTACATACTCAAGGGCCATTGCCTCAAGGGCAAAGTGACCAATAAAAAGTGTGCTTGGGAGGGACACAGAAAAGTCAGATTTCTAGCAGCACCAACAACATTGCAGCTTCAAAAGAGCAGGGGCAGGGAGAGAAGAGAGATCAGTGCCCTCAAAAGGTTACTTATTTTCTCATACTCCCTTCCATAGTCATAAGACCATGTTGATAGGGAGATCATCCTGATAAGGAAAATGAAGTCCATAGGCATGAAATGACTTACCCAAACTTATGTAGTTTCCAAGCAGCAAAACTGGTATTCAGTTTCAGGTCATCAGTGTCCAGATGCACACACACTTCCTGCCCCTGTCATGTTGTCTCATCATGGTCAACATTCTCATTTTACTGCTGAGGAAACTGAGGTCCAACCAGGTAGAATCACAATGACAGAGCAAAAGACTTGAACCCATTATTTTCCATATTCTAGTCCCAGTGAACCTCCTACCACAAAACCTGACTGTTCATTAGGAATGGTCAAAATGGGATCAAAACAAATGAACAAAATGCTGGATGCCAAAGAAAAGCACAACTTCTTCCAAGATTAATTAGAGACTGTTTCTCTGATGAAGTATGACTTCTTGTTGAGCTTAGAGTATGCATATTTCAAGCCTACAGACTTTACAATCTAATCTTTGTTTTTTGGGCCTATTCATTCATTCGCAGCCCCCCCTTTTTCATCAAAGAAGCCTTTCAGTGTTCTGATTGGACATTCCAAATGACTACCACTACCAGTGCCCCTCCCAGGAAGTGGCTAACCTGCCCATCCTTGAGAGAAAGCCAACTGTCTTAGCATTCATGGAGACCAATGTCGGAAGCAAAAATCCAAATTTGCACAGATGCCAAGTGCGGTAAGAAAAGAGGAAAAAAGCAAGACCCTCCCATTACCCCACCTCTTGTCTCTCTGTATTTCACCAAGGGAGGGTGTTTTAAGTAATATCCTGGGATAAATAAAACACAGATTTCAAAACAATATGGTTTCCTTGAAGGATCACAGATTGCACATTTCTTTGAGATCCTTCCAGATGAAAAGAGCTGCTTGCTATTAGTTATTTCTAAATGTAGAAGACTCCATTTAGTCCTAAATTTCTTCCTGCAGACCCCAGTAAAACAGAAGTAATTGAGGACCTGCTGTGGGAAGAACTCTAAGTGTACTACGCACAATGAAGAAATACTAAGGAAAAGGAAACAGGATCTTCACCCTGGAGAAACCAATCATTCCCATCTCTATCATATTTTAAAGCTCTTTCTTTACAATCTGGGGATTGTAGAAATATCCCTATTTTATGGATGAGAAGAGGGAGATGAAGGAGGTGAGGGGATTATCCTTTACTCACATAACTAACAAGAATTAAGACATGATACCAACCTAGATCTCCTGACTTCAAGTCTGGTACTCTCTCCACCATACCACCCAGGAGAAATACACAAGAACATGTGTGACAGAAACATAAACAAGGAAATGACTAGAAACAGCTGGAGAAAACTATCTATAGGCCTAAGTGCCAGAGGAGCTGGGGGGAGGAGGGGTTGGCAGGGTTGTTATATTGATAGGAGTGACTACAGCCGGGTGAGATTACTCTGGGAACATCCAAGTTCACAGTATGACCTTTCCATAAAAAGAATCCCCTTTGAGTTCCTGACCCAGGTTTTTGAAAGCAAATTATACTTCCCAGAACTATTGATTCAAGAGTGATAACAAATACATCAAACAAGGTGACCTTGAATCACTGTTATTTGTCTGCTTTTCAGCAACATTCCACTGATCACAGAGGACAGAGAAGTATAATGCAGAGTCCTGGGCTTAGAGTCCATAGATATCTAGAGTAAGACCCTATGGAATGATTATTAATTGTATGACCCTGGGTAAGTCATTGTACTCCTCTGTTTTCTCAATTGTAAAATGGCAGTGGGGGGCAGCAGGGATTGGCCCTCCATAGCCTCCAGGATCCTTTGAGCTCTCTCTCTATATATAAACATACGATCCTGTCATTTCTTTTTCAACAAACTATTACCTATCATCAGAGACAGACAGGGCTGTTCTGGCACCAGCTCAAAGGACTCAAGAGAACTGACTGTAAAATTTCCAGTGTGAGATTTTTTTATACATTAGAAATCCACCACTGCTATAAATCAAGGTTCCATGTATTGGCTTTGCTTTGCTTTGTTTTGTTTTTAATTGTCTACATTTAAGAAAGTGATAGGAACTGTTAATGATATAAATAAAATTTGAAAGTGTGTCATGTAGACTTCCTTCCCTTCCCTGCCCCCCCCAGCCAGTTGTTAAACATTTACTAGCACACTCCAGAACAAGGATGGGGAGTTATTTGAGCTCTGGCATTGAATTTCCTTTGAAATACTTGCTTATATTTGACCATGGTAAGTTTCTGTACCTAAACTCCCTCACTGGAGCGGTTTGCAATTTCTTTCTCTGGCTCGTTTTATAGATGAGGAAACTGAGGCAAACAGGGTTAAGCGATTTTTCCCAGTGTCACATAGCTAGTATGTGTCTGAGGTCCAGTTTGAAATTAGGTCTCCCTGACTCCAAGCCTGACATTCTATTCACTTTGCCACCTAGCTGCCTCAAATGGTCCATACAGGCATAATAATTAAGTATAGTCTAGCCTTCAAGATCAAAATCAGAAGGTATTAGAAAAAAAATTGCCATATACTAGAGAAATGGTTTAAGATAACTTGAAATATATTTCAAGAGTTCCATGCCTTTTAAAAATTATTTTGATAACTGTTTTACAGTATAATCAGTCTCCTTTGTAATCCAATATATTTTACTTGTGCATTTTAAAAAGTTTTTCTGATGGGGTATCCATAGGTTTTAGCTGTTAATGGGATCTATGATACACACAAAAATTATAAACTCCTGTGCTAGAGTGAGGTCTCTGATGAAGAGACCAGCCTTCGTCCCTGGTCCAGGAAAGTTACTTTAAAAAAAAGCAATTAAGCCTCCCTGCTCATTTGGTGCCCAAAGCTCAGAATTTCCTGCTGGATATGAGAAGATTTGCAGCCAAGATCCAGTAGGAAACAGGACAGATAATTCTTTAAAGGAAAAAAAGCTCAGGCTTACTTTTCTAAAGTTAGGTCTGTTGTTGACCCTGTGACTGAGGCAAGGGTCAATGTTTTTTTTTAAAGAGTGGAATATGGCAGAACCCATCTTTCTTATGAGGAAGTTTTGTCTAGCATGATAGCCTACAACTTGAGTTGAAACCTGAAGCCAAAAACTGGAAACTAAAGGAAGACACAAATAGAGTGGGGCTTTGCCTAGCAGAGACTATTCGTTTTCTGCCATAAACTCATAGAGCAGAGAAGTTTTTGGCAGAAAGAAGATATTCACTACAAACTAGTAGGGAAAAGTCCTAATGGGAGGAGTGTGGTGATGATGATGACATCATAAGAAGACCTCAGCTGGCCTAAAACATAAAAGGCGTGAATTGCCCCCTCTAAGCATGCATCCGGGCCATATATGTTTTCTACATGTATGTTCCCACACATATTCACCCCAGTCACATGTATGATGCTTAGTTATGTGCCTCTCTACATATGTTTTCTATGGGTGTTTCCCCTTCCCTTTGTGTATGAATTTATACAAAATATATATTTTATACACCCAAGTTTATGGGGGAAATATTTTATTTCTACTTTTATTTACATGCTATTTCCTTAAATAGTAGGCACTTAATAAATGTTTATTGACTGAAATAGCCTTGTTTTGAACTAATTGTGTCTTCTGGTTACTAAAGGTAAACCCTTTGGTGGGGGCTTTTTGAACTACAATTTTGAGTAGGATACAGACTAAAAATGTAAAGTCAAACTGAAAAAAAATTTTCATACTATTTTATTTTTTCTAATTATATGTAAAGATAAATTTTAACATTCACTTAAAAAATGCTTCTAAATTTTCTCCCTCCTTCCCTTACTTCCTACCTCCATAAGATAGTAAGTAATTTGATAAAGGTTGTTCATGTGCAATCATGTAAAATTTATTTCCAAATTACTCATGTTGTGAAAGAAGAAACAGACCCAAAAAAGCCACAAAAGGTGAAAAGACTATACTTGGATCTGTACTCAGACTCCATCAGTTCTTTCTCTGGATATGACTAGCAATTTTCACATGAGAACTTTGGAATTGTTTCAGATCCCTGCATTACTGGGAATACCTAAGTCATTCATAGTTTATCATCATATAATATTGCTATTACTGTGTACGTTGTTCTTCTGGTTTTGCTCACTTTACCTTGCATCAGTTTATGTAAGTCTTTCAAGGTTTTCTAAATTGTGCCTGCTCATCATTTCTTATAACATAATAGTATCCCATTACATTCATATGCCACAGCTGGTTCAGTCATTAGGATAGTCTTTTCTAGAATACCAACCCAATGATTTGTGGAGTACCTCTAGCTGATGCATATATAAAGAGTTTTTTCAAAATCTTCAGATGTTATTTGACATTACCCTCAAAGTTTCCAATTCTGTCACTGAATTCCTGTAATCTTTCAATAGCAAGAAAAAATTTCTGTGATAGCAATTACTGAAAATATACCATGGAACTATCTTCAGCAAAAATGTGAGACATATTGGGCATCATGGAAACTTGGCAGCATTTCCCTTTAAATAGAAGAGGTATGTGTACCATAAAGAAACAAACCACCTTCCTCTTCAAAACTATTGTAATTTGGCTCATTCTGTCTTGTTTTTAACTCTTTGGGATCTTTTGACTCACTTTTGTCTTGAGCTCCTGTTTTTCATCCTTGAACTCAGTCTCTTCCCTTGGCCTACATCTCCTCTACATTGTATGGGCCTAGACTAATTGAGCTCCTGTTACAACTCTTTGATTCTTCTCTTGGATGTTCTCATTTGGTAAGCCACAGTTACAGCCTGGGGCTTCAGTTCTGCTCCCTCTGTCAGTTGATGTAGATATAACCCACCTCCATATGACAACTGCTTGTCCTTCCATCCTGATGAGTCAACCATTCATGACTTGGTATTAAACGGCAAACTTGTTGGAAATCCTACCATATCTGGAGGCATAGTGAAGTTTAAATCCAGGTGGTTATGTTGAAATACTACCTTTAGATAAGACCTTCAGACACTTAATGAGAGATATTTACTAAAGGTTTCTCTTGTACAGGATAAACAACCTTTGTTGCTTCTGCTAATCTTCATGGTCTCCACTCTTCTCACGATATTAGTCATTGTCCTCTGGACACACTCCAGCTTGTCTAAATCTTCTTTAAAAAAACATGGCATCTATAACTGAATATAATACTCAAGATGTGGTCTGACTAGTGCCAAGCTCTATTTGGAGATTATGTGGGAGAAGATTGTGGGAAAGGGAACAGAGGATAAGAGAACTTTGGCTTATTAAGAAGAAAATCTTGGTGGGGACTTGGAGGGGTTTGGATTAGAGAGGCAGGCCAGAGATTTAATTTAGGGAGTAGAACTTTGACAGGAAATTTGAGAGAAATTAAGGAAAATTGGAATAATAATCTCCAGGCTCAGGAGGTGGTCATCACAAGGTCGAATAGATATCTTTTGTTCTCCATTAGAAACAAGCCTCCAAGTTTCCATTGTTCCATTAATGATGATGGTCTTAAAACAGTTCTAAATCCACATAATTAACCTATCATCTTATCTGGCAGTCCTCAAAGTGAGGTCTGAGGACCTACATGTATTCCTGAGATCATTTCACAGAGTTGACAATGTCAAAACTGTTTCCATAACACTAATTTTAATGTCTTTAATTTTTAACACGGTAAATTTTGAGAGATATAACCCACGTAGAAAATGGTTCTTGTGGGAAGGGGGTCCATCAATATTTTTTTAAGGACATAAAGGGATCCCAAAGCTACAAAGTTTAAGAATTGCTGATTTAATCCCACCCCCTACCCCCATTCACAGACATTGTCTGTGAAGTTTTTGTTTGTTTTTTCTCCTCCAATGTTTGCTGAAATTCAAGTACGTCTGCATCATTCTCAGAACAACTAAGTGTCCTGTCAACTTTTGTGGTGATGGGATTGGGGGTGAAAGGATGGTCTTTACATGTGGAAGAATGTTCCTCCAAAAGAGAGGAAACTGAGATGGGACAAACAGAAACTGAAGTGAAAGTGAGCCAGAACAAACAAATCCCTGTAAGTTTAGCAGTCAATCTAATTAAAGGAAATGATTTCCTTTTGGGATGATGTTCATCCCCGATGATTGTTTGTGATTGCCTATGCAATATTAAATCTTATCTGAATCTGACCAGAATGTTGTGGGTCATTTTGTTTAGCTTTTCTAAAGAATACTTCCCAGCCACTGGTATATAGTACTGGTGTCTCCCAATAGAACTCCCTTCCTCTAGCATTGTTATTTCAATGATTTTACTACAAATAGTGTGAATATATTCTAGTATGCTAAAGGTGAACACAATGACTTTCCTCCCTTGGTTATAAAAGTTCATTCATTCATCTATTCAATTGTTAGCATGTACTAATGTACCGAGTGGGTAGCTAAGTGGCACAGTGGATAGAGTGCCAAGCTGGAGTCAGGAAGACTCCTCTTATTGAGTTCAAATATGGCTTCAGAGATTGTACGACACTGGACAAATCAGTTTCTCCTGTCTGCTTCAATTTCCTCATCGACACAATGATCCAGAGAAGGAAATGGCAAACCACTCCAGTAGCTTTGTCAAAAATAAAAACAGAAACAAATGAAGCAAAAAATAAAATGGAGTTATGAAGATCCTTGGACACAAATGAAAATAACTAAACAGCAACACCTACCAAGTGCGTTGTTAAACAGTGGGAATACAAAGGAAAAAAAATTAGTCTCTGCTCTCAAGGAATTCACATTTTATGGAGGCATTGTTAGGGACAATACACATATAGAAAATAAAATATAAAATCATCAACATGATTTCTTAAAAGAAGATACTACTAGTAACCTGGGAGGTTGAGGACAGTTTTACTGTAAGAGTTGACACTTAAAAGGGAATAACATATACACTCAATTGGGTGTCTTACCCTACAGGAAAATAGGGGGGAAGGGGATAAGAGAGAGGATGATAGAAGGGAGGGTAGATTGGGGGAGAGGGTAGTTAGAAGAAAACACTTTTGAAAAGGGACAGGGTCAAAGGAGAAAACTGAATAATTGTGGGGTTGGGAGAGGATGGAGGGAAATATAATTAGTCTTTCACAATATAACTACTATGGAAATGTTTTGCATAACTACACATGCACAACCTCTATTAAATTGCTTATCTTCCCAGTGAGGGTGAGTGAGGAGGGAAGAAGGGAAAAAATCTGAAACTCAAAGCTTTAAAAACAAATGTTTAAAAAAATGGTTTTATTACAGGCAACTGGGGAATAAGATATACAGGCACTGGTGTATAGAAATCCATCTTGCCCTACTAGAAAGTTGGGGAGGGATGGAGAGGATATAAGAGAAAACAGAGTAGGGGAAGGAGAATTCAGTAGGCTTGCTATTTTGGGGTGGGGATGGTGGAAAGATGGGGGAAATTTTTGTAACTCGAAATCTGGAGGAAATGAGTGTTGAAAACTAAAAATAAATAAATAAATATATTAGAAAATTGGAAAAAAAAAAGAGTTGACACTTAAGCAGAGAAGCTGATGATTTCCCAAACAGAAACAAGTTAGGTATTCTATACGGTGGAGTTGGAATTTGATAGAGGAGAGGTATGTGAAGGCATGGAGATGGGGGATGGGCTGTCGTATATCAAGAACAACAAGTAGGCTAGTTTTTGGTGAAAGCATAAAGTGTAGAAAAGACAATAGTCTATGATACAGCTAAAAAGGGACAGTGAAGCAAAGATTATAGGATCATAGATCTAGGACTGGAATGAACCTCCACAGCTATCAACATATAGATGAGCATCTTGAGGCCCTTGGAGGCTCAAAGCTACAGAAATTTGGAAGGGTTTTAAAGTCCAAACAGAGTTTTCCTAGAAGATGGAGCCACTGGAGCTTTTAGACAAGGACAGTGACAAAAACAGACCTGTGCCTTTGGACTATTAAGTTGGAATGTGTCCAAGTCCATGTGAAATGTGGAATTGCCATCTCACAGGTCTGCTATTTAAAAGGAAAAAAATCAGTGGTCAAGTAAATAGGTCAAGCTAAACACTTGCTAGACTATAGATTGACCATGGCATGTGCTAGTCATTTTGTGTTTATAGATTTAAATCTTTCTTAAGAAGACCCCATATGTTTCTAGAATCCTCAACAAGCTCATGGTTCCTTTTTTCTTCTTTTTTGAGTCCACAGATTCACATTTTTTTTCTCTCTACTCTTTCAGGGAGGCAGATTGATTACTAATGAAAGTCAATAAAGATTAGAGCTCCAAAATTATAGAAGAAATATTTTCTTTCCCTTACCACTGGATAGAGGCTGGCCTCTCTGACCAATTTGCATGCTGTGGTGTAACTTCTAGACCCCACGTTCTCCTTATCCAAACCCTCTACAATAAAAACTCAGAATTCATTAAATATTATTTTATCTTATCTGGTGACAAAATCCACCATTAAACCACAAGTAGCAAAGAAACATGATGGAAAAGAACAGGAAAACTCCAAAATGAAGATGAACACATCATTCAATTCTTATTGCATATCCCAATGGACTTTTAATAGCATTCATTGAAAAAAGTACAATTCCCGCTATCAACTCCCATGAGATACATCAGCACCATTTTCTTTTTTTTTTAAGTCACCACTAGTCATTCTGAAAGAATAATGGAAAAGTGAGAAGAACATGCTCTTGTCATTGCCCTCTACCCACCTTAAGATAGCAAAAGATCTTATTGAGAATAACCAGAACTCATTTGGCTGTAATATTTATGGTACAGAAGAAAAGGACTCTTGGTAGGCCTGGTTTGATCCCAGGGTCTGCAAGTTGCCACTTGTGTGATCAGGAGTAAGACCTGTTTTCTCCTTGAGCTATAGTTTTCTTATTTATAAAACAAGGATAATTTCCCGACGTATATGACAAGGCTATTGTGAGGCTCAAATAAAATAAGGCCTATAAAAGTCAAGTATAATCACAGAATTAGGGGTGGCTAGGTGGTACAGTGAATAGAGCACTGGCTCTGGAGTCAGGAGGACCTGAGGTCAAATCCGACCTCACTCACACACTTAACACAAAAACTAGCCATGTGACCTTGGGCAAGTCACTTAACCCCAATTTCCCTACCTTCCCCCCTCCAAAAAAGTTTTAAAAAGCAAAAAAAAAAAGAGAGATTCGATTATTTTTTAAAATAATCACAGAATTATAAGGTTTTAAAGTTGGAGAAGACCTCAGAGATCATTCAGTCCAAACTATACCTGAATACATTCACCCTCTCATACTTAAAGAGCGCAATTCAGGCTGAATCCATTACTTATTGCAATTTGTTGTTTTGTTATTTTTAATCTTATCTGACTCTTTGTGGTCCCTTTTGGGGGTTTCTTGGCAAAGATATTGGAGTGGTTTTCCATTTCTTCCTCCGGCTCATTTTACAGATGAGGCACTGAGGCAAACAGGGCTAAGTGACTTGTCCAGGGTCACACAACTAGTAAGGGTCTATGGTCAAATTTGAATTTAAGTCTTCCTGACTCTTGGTCCAGTGCTCTATCCACTGAGCCATCTAGCTGCCTTACCTATTATATAAAGACTATATAAATAAATGAAAGAATTACTGTAAATCAGAAAATTTGTAAAACAGATTTTGGTGGCCATTTTGTTTAACTCCTATGTCAATGCCCTGCCCCGCCTCCCCACAAATATTTAACAAATAGTCTAGCAAATACTTGAAGACCTTAAAGAAGTGGAAGCCACCTTCTCTCCAGGTAACCTGATACAATTTTAGTCATCTATAATTGACTGGAAGTGTTTGTTGACATTTATACTAAATTGGCTTCTTCACAACTTTTTTTTTTGCTCTTAGCTCTCTCTCAGGCCAACCAGAAAAAACCTATCACGTGATAAGCCTTCAAATACTTTAAGAAGGCTATCATGCCCTCCCTCCTTGTGTCTTCTCAGCTGTACAAGAACCCACCTTTTTCCAGAACCACTTCATAATGTTTATTGTTGTTAATGCTTTTCAAGATCATAATATTCTTTTAATAAAGATTTATAAGATAGGCTATGCAGCAGAAAATTTTTTTTATCTTTTTTCAAGGCTAATCTCAGATGCTCTGAGAAAAATTCCTTGACACCCATAACTGTTAAGTTTTGAGTGCTGATGACATAACACAACTCTGCCTCACTTAAATCTAATTTACATATAGGTCAAGACATCACCCATGATATATTGTGATGTCATTGGTACTCTTAGAAAAATAAAGGATGAACAGTAGTGTTATCATACAGCAGACTTAAACGGCTAATTATAGCCCTTATGTATCCACGTACAGCAAAGTTTCCTAATTGTGCTCTTCATCTATACTCTTGTGATGAGAGGATTAGACCAAATGACCTTTGAGGTCCTTCCTATTCGGTTCTAAATATATGATCTTATGCATGAAGAAATATATTAAGCATGAGACAGGAATAAATAAACATGAGTTTGTTTTTAAAATTTTACCTGTTCCCCACATGACTCGTTTTAACACCTCAAATTTTTATACTCATAAATTTAGAGTTGGAAGGAACCAACCAGGAACCTAGTTCTAGTCCAATTCACTCTTTTTTTTTTAACCAAGCAGATCAAGGCTCAGGGGCTTAGAAATTTGCCACAGAAATAAACAATGCTGTATGGCAAGAATAAAGAGGCAACATAGTGTTGTAGAAAGGACCCAAGATATGTAGCCAGGATGTGGGCTTGAATACCAAGTCTGCCATTTATTCCCTATGTGACCCATGGCAACTGACTTCGTATTTTTTTCCTCATTTTCTTCATCTAAAAAAAAATGAGGGATTGAACAAAAGATACTCTTTGGTACCATAACTCTAAATCTGACCCTTTGATAGAGATTAATACAAGAATTATAGACCTGCAAATGGGGACTTCATTTTGCAGACACTACTCTTCTTGCCAGGAAAATTCACATCTGGCCACTCTAGTAGAGGCTTATAAAGTTCTTCAAGACCTGTAAAGGGACAGATCCAGGCACCAATTAAAGCAGGAAGTGCCAGCTTATACACAAGGCTAAGTGGGGAAGCAACCAAATGACATTCTCAAGTACACTGGGGCATATAAGGAGAAGAGGAAGAGACAGCATCAATCTCCTCTGAGCAACCCTGCTGTCATGGCAGGACATAGAAGGCAGATTCCAGTCGACCACTCTACTGCTGACTAATATTTAGATAAGCTCATCACATTCCTAAAAAAAGCTGATTTATCTTTAAAAAGGAATGTTTTTGCTTCTGTAA
>JAQQSW010002660.1:0-14894 GCA_028646575.1 Pseudocheirus occidentalis
CAAATCCTTAGCTCACTTCTAGTCTCAATTCTGGCACTACATCTACTCTGAAGCTTTCGCTGATTCCCTCTGTTATTAGCCTTTTCTCCTTCCTCAAATATACTAGAGCTCTTTGATCTGTCTTTTGCCCTCACCATATTCAACCCTGGAAGATTCTCACAATGGCATGATTTTGAGACCTTTCACCATCCTTGTCACCCTTCTCTGTATGCTTTCTAGCTACTGTCCTTCCTAAAACGTGGTGCCCACAGATATGATCTGACAAAGGCAGAGAACAGTGCCATCAGTAATGTGCTACTGCCTATGCATATCCACCATTAGTGTTTCTATTGCCTTTTTAATCACTTAGAACTTTGATTCTTAAAAGATGATGCTTCATAATCATAAAATACCACAGAGAAAATATTGGTTTTAAGAAGATAGGCTTTTATATCAAGTAGCTAATGAAAAAAAGTACTGTATAGTAACTCAAAACTGATACATCTGACACCCTAAGGGAACAGAGGATCATGGGAACATCCATTTTATTTTATTTTATTTTATTTTATTTTATTTTATTTTATTTTATTTTTGGAGGCAGTCAGGAGTAAGTGATTTGCCCAGGGTCATACAGCTAGTAAGTGCCTGGCTACAGGGCTGGTACTTTATCCACTGTACCACCTAGCTGCCCTGGAACATCCATTTTAAATAAAAGAAGTTCTTCTCTTGTGTCAAATCAGCAATAGTCTGCATGGAATGCAGCAGAACTCATGACATAGATGTAAAATCACTACCCCTTCTTTAAATAAAAAACTTCTAGGGACCTCTTATTTAAACACCTTTCAAGCCTACAGAGTCATGAAACTCTAGAGGTGGAATTCATACAGAGCCCACCTGTGGTTCTAAGTCCATCACACAGACTCTTCTTTCATCAAGGACCTTTCGAACAGCATCCACACTGGTACCATATAGGTTTCCTTTGTACTCACCATGCTCCAACATTCTATAAAGACAAAGAAAAGAAAAATTCCTACCACAAAAATCTGCAAAATATTATTAATTTACAAAGCTGAAAAATATTACCAAATATCCCAAGAAGATAATCTTAATAGAAAGTAACAAATATGGGTACTTTTCTGGAACAAGAGGAATCACTAGAGATTTTAGTAGAACCAAATGGATCAGAAGAACTATGGTTCACCTGTTTTGTAATTCAATCATTCTCCCCTTCTGAAAGACAATGAACTATATGGGACTCCATGTTATTTGTGACTCAAGGAGTTCCTACACAAGGGCTTTAGAGAATGTGCACAAAGAAGAAATTCAGGTCTGGCAATATGTAATAAGAGTTATAAAAATTTGGCCTGGTGATCCTACCACAAGGACTACCAAAAGGATATTATTTATTAAAAGGATAAAAAGACCTAGCTGTACAAAAACATATATAACACAAGTATAAGTAATATCAAAAACATAGAAACAACCCAAGTGTCTATTGATTGGGAAATGGCTATGAAAATTATCAATATAATAGAATATTATTGCACCAAAAAAGGGCAAATGTGAACAAAAAAATTATGGAAGGGCACATTAAATGATGTAGAGGGAAGAAAGCAGAATAAGAAAATATACCCATTGAACAGGAATGTGTATGTTATGTGTGTGTGCACATGTGTATAATAACAGTAAAAATTCAATAAGATACACAAAGCTAAAAGCAGAAGCGGACTCAGAAACAAACAAGCCATTATTGTTATTTTGTTGGAATTCATGTATACTCTCCTAAAGCACATTTTTAAATATTTTGACAATTATAGTCCTATGTATTTATTTTTATTTCATAATTTGTTCTTGCTAATGGTTACTATCAGCATCAAAACATAGTTCCAAAAAGAAGCCCATTGAATTCAATTGAAAAAGCACTCATTCATGTCTAACTTTTAAATGAAGAGAGAAAAGCCATTGATGGTGAAGCAGTGACTACACATTCCAGTTTACCTGTGACCATACACCAGACTTTCAAATGTTTCCTTGGATACGTAGTGATACTCTCTGCCATCCTCTTCGTAGCTCTTTTTAGAGCGAGTGGTATCTATCAGGAAGAAATTATGAAAGGCCTGTGGAGTTCATTCACTTATTCATTCAATAGAAATGTACTGTCTTAGATGTGATGAGATCATTGAAAGAAGAATATGGAGTCCTTATTTATAGTCTAGTCAGGTTCTTAGAAACATATTAACATGCTAGTTTCACTAAGACAAGTTTCCAATTTCCCTAAGACCAAACAGAGCTAACATTCGTAAGAAACTGGACATGCCTATATTTAATGTGTATAATACTTATATTATTATATATAGAGGTCAGTTAGCCCACCTTCCTCATCTTACAGCTAAGGAAACTGATGCCCAGAGTAAGTTACATTTCCAAGGTCAAATAAGTAAGAAATGGTAATGTAAGAATTTTGATTCCATAGGGTTCAATGACTCCAAAGCCAGTCCTTCCAAATCAACAAATGCTACATCAGGAT
The DNA here is from genome assembly GCA_028646575.1 of Pseudocheirus occidentalis. Classification (NCBI taxonomy): domain Eukaryota; kingdom Metazoa; phylum Chordata; class Mammalia; order Diprotodontia; family Pseudocheiridae; genus Pseudocheirus; species Pseudocheirus occidentalis. The sequence goes on from JAQQSW010002660.1 coordinate 2,507, forward strand.
TTGATTTATTATTTTGTTGAATGTCTAGACTTAAGGAAATGATGGAGAAATGTTAATAATGCAGATGAAACTTAAAAGTGCCTTGTGGATATATATATTTTTTCTACCCAGAGAGTGGGTTGTTAAGCATTTACCAATGCCTGGTCTATGAGTGACAGTTCAGGTGATTGCTTATGAAACATATTTGCACAGGCTCTTCATGGACCCAGATGATAACACTAAAACAGTTTTGCAGTTTCCAAGGATTTCTCAGCTCTAGGGATATAGAGACTAGAGGTCCTCCCTAATCAGTCTGATAGGTGGGTATGGTTACTCTGGTCACAGATCTTCTCAATTTTATGTAACAACTGGTTTGGGGGAGCAGGGGTAGAAGCTCACCACATATTGTCAATCAAGGGAACTCTTGCAAATTCCATTGCAAATATTCTGTCCTGTAAGTGTCCTTTTAGGATAAATCTGTGGATTTGCATTTGACATATTTAGGGTTGGAGCCAGAACCAATAGACCAACTAATAGTTTGATGTAGGTGCTTGTGATGAAGAGAGGTTAAGTTCTTTTAAGAGTTCTGAAAGGCAAAATTTACTCATCGGATCATTTCATTTTTTTCCTTTATGTTTAGAGCAGGAAAACTTGATAACTGACTCTCAATATAATTGGCTTCTTTTGTAATCTTGTCTTTTATTCTATACATTTAAGAACAGTTTTCTAAGGAGGGGTCTGCAGGCTGGACCTGGCCTCAGACATTTACCAGCTGTGTGAAACCTGGGCAAGTTATTAACTTCCATCCAACTCAGTTTCCTCAACTGTAACATGAAGATAATAATGGCACCTATTTCCCAGGGTTGCTGTGAGGATCAAATGAAATAATATTCATAAAGTACATATATTTAATAAATACTTCCTCCTTTCCTATGTCTTTTCTTAAACTTCTCAATTGGAAAATGTTCAAGTAAAACCATTATAACTCCCAAAAGGGTAGTGCATTTCACCAAAAAGTTTAAGACAATATCTTCCTTTCCTTTGCAGATCTAGTGACTTATCAGAGAACTTTGATATCTGTGTAAATATCTTATATATGTATAGATATAAATATATGCATATGTTTATGTGTATAACATGTGATATATATGTATATACAGACACATTATATATATATTTTTATATATGTATACGGGTTGAAATCTGTGAATTTGGATGTAACTTAAGGTATCCATGGTATAAATTATCCATCTTACAATCATTTAAATAAGTTTTTACAAGGATAAATCTCTGTATCAATTGAAATGGTTAAGAAATAGCTACTGAAGTTTGAGATGAAGCAGACTACATAATAGTTTGCTGGAAACAAAGTCCACAAAACCTTGAAGAAATGGGTCTAAGACAGAATGATTTTGCACAGAGCCCAGTGAAATCATCCCCATCTTTCAGCCTGGCTCTACTCCAATGAATCACAACAAAATCTAGTTAGGAATGCCTGTAGAGGTCCCCTCACATCTTGTGTTTTCACATCAAAAAGGATAGATATTACATGGCTAATGAAGTTAATCCGTTTTCAGAAGCAGAAGTAAAAGGTGAAGTACAGAGAGGAGAAAGGAACTTACGTGGCACTGCACTTTGAAAATGATTTGGATCGGTTTCAATCAGTCTCCTTCTCAGTTCATTTACTCCAACACCAGAAGGGCCTGAATGGGAGGCAAGGGGGTAAAAGACTACATACAGAAATCATTAAATATGAATGACTATAATTATATGGTGACAAAGTCACCGTTGCTGCTATCCTTATATTGGAAAAGAAGAGAGAGAGAAAAGATAAGGGATGAAGTATACAACTCGCAGTCAGAGTTGGACAGCTCTAAAGGGTAATTAGGAATTTTTCCTGTTGACCTGTGGGAATACTCTGCATTCTTAAACTTTGAGAGTTGGTGGAGAGAGAAGCAGTGGCCGGAATTCCAACTCTGGAAACTTTGTCCATTGTCTAGGCATCCTGGGAACTTGGTGGCGACTCCTCATTTCTGTCTTATAGAATCCCCAGCTTCTTTCAAAGTCCTCCTGCTTAGTACCACCTCCTGCTATAGGCTTTTCTTGATCTACCCCATTGTCAGAACTTTCCATCAGTCCTCCCTCCTCCATTACTTTCTTTTTATTCTGTGTATATTTTTTTTTGGAGGGCAGTTGGGGTTAAGTGACTTGCCCAAGGTCACATGGCTAGTTTTTTTGTGTGTTAAGTGTCTGAGGTCGGATTTGAACTCAGGTGCTCCTGACTCCAGGGCCGATGCTCTATTCACTGTGCCACCTAGCCGCCCCTTATTCTGTGTATATTTTTGATGTCCTTATCTGTGTACAAGTTATTTTCCTCAGTGGAATGTAAGCCCCTTGAAAGCAGGTACTGTTTCATTCTTATCCTTGTATTTCCAGTGCCTCGTCCAGTTCTTGATACATAATTGGTACTCCATAAATGCTTACTGAATTAAATTGAATTGTATACTTAAATACTTCCTAAAGAGTATCTTCTAAATGGGAGCAGACAGTAATTACACTAGAGGCCTCTTTTAATATTATTATTAATTACTATTTTAGAGAGTCAGATAAGAATAAGTCATATCATAACAGGACTCTGCTGTACCTTAAGAATAAACCACCTGAGCCCAGTTGCCCTCCAAAAAGCAAAAAAATAAAAATAAAAAATAAAAATAAAAGAATAAACTGCCTGATATAAAACGGAGGTGGGGCAAGAAAAGTAAAGAGCATAAGCATTTATATAGTGCCTGCTACAGGCCAGGCACTATGCTAAGTGATTTGCTTGTTTTATTTTCATTTTATCCTCCAAACAGCTTATGAGGGAGGTGCAGTTATTAGTCTTATTTTAAAGTTGAGGAAACCAAGGAGGCAAACAGAGGTTGAGTCACTTGCCCAGAGTCACACAGCTGGCAAACTGCCTGATTAAAAATATAGTTGCCCTGTCAAACAGAGGGAAGCCCTTTGCCTTTATTTTTCCTTTTCTAAACACACCTGCTTATTAGTCTTTACAAATGCCGCCCCTGCATTTCTACCTCCTGGCATTTATCACTTAAAATGCAGGATTGCACTCCAAAACTTTCTCTCTTTGTTTAAGGAGTGCCAGTTACCACTAGGGTAGCAATCAATACTGGACTTACCTACAAGCACAATCAGGCGATGTTTATCAGAAGGATGCCGCTGGTACCTTACCACCTCCTCATACGGGGCTCCCAGGGCATTGTAGCAGCTGTTGGTGCAGTGAATGTAGGCAGGCAGCTGGTTGGTGTGAGTTTTTCTGCGACAGAGGCGCATGCTTCTTCGGAAACCAGCTGGGAAGAGTAAAAATCAGATTCATAAGTAGTAGTTTTTAAAAATCTGAGATAGCACAAACGTTGTTTGGGACCAAGAAGCAACCTTTTAAGCCAGGACATTGGTAGCCTCTATGAGCAGAGACATAAATAAGGATTCTACTGGGGGAGGCTACCGTTAAGGGGAGAGGAAATAACAGGTAGAACTCACTTGAAACTTGACCTTTCTGCCGGCTTAGACACTGTTGATCACTCTCTTCCCCTTGATTCTCCTCTATAGGTTTTTGCAACCCTGTTCTCTCCTAGTTCTCTTCCCACCTGCCTGACTGCAAGTTCTCAGTTTCCTTTGCTGGATTATCATGCAAGTCATGGCTACTAACCACGAGTGTCACCCAAGGTTTTGTCCTGGACTCTCTTGTCTTCCCCATTTCACTTCACTTAATGATCTCATCATTTCTGTGGATTCAATAATTGTCTCTATGCTGATGACTTTCAGATCAATTTTTATATCTAAGGTTTTCATCTCCCACTGCCTATTAGAAATCTCAAACGGGATATCCCATAGATATCTTAAATTTGACATGTCCCTAATTATCTTTCCTTCTAAACCATACCCTCTTCCTAACTTCCCTATTACTACAGGGGGTGGATCTCTAGTCATACTGATCTATATCTTGCCACTGGACCCAGACTGCTCCAGAGGAAAAAGTAAGGCTGGTGACTTTGCACAACCCTCCCTCACTTAAATCCAATTCACTTGCAAGTTATGACATCACTTTTCTGATATCATGGTCCTCTTTGAGATGGAAGGACAAAAAACAATAACATTACTATCAGGGTAGTACCATCCTCCTATCACACAGGCTCACAACCCTCATGCTCTCACCTCTTGTCCACCCCCCATATCCAATCTGTTGCCAAGTCCTGTAATTTCTAACATTACAGCATCTCTTACATATGCCCTACCTGCTCTGACACCGACACCATCACCACCACCACCACCACCACCACCACCACCCTGGTGAAGGCTCTCCTCACACCATCCATGTACTACTGCAGTAGCCTTGTGCTCAGTTTTCTTGCCTCAATACTCCCTGTTCCAATCCATCCTCCACTTAGTTATCAAAGATTTTCCTAAAGCAGCTATGACCATGTCACCCCCCTATTCAATAAACTCTAGTGGTTCCTATTAGTTCTAGGATCAAATATAAAATTTTCTTTTATCTGACTTTTAAAGCCCTTTATAACCTGGACTTTTCCTACCCTTCCAGTCTTCTTATATTTTACTCCCTTGCATGAACTCTACAGTCTAGTAAAAAGACCTCCGTGCTATTCCTCAGACAAGACATTCTATTTCCCAACTCTGTGCATTTCCTCTGTCTTTCTTCCTCCTTATTTCCATCTCCTGGCTTCCTTCAAATCTAAAAAAAAAAACCAAAACAATCCCACCTTCTACAGGAATGCTGATACCCTCCTTTTAAGGTAGTCTCCAATTATGTATGCATTTTATTTGTGCTCAATTGTTCTCCATGCTGTCTACCACATTAGATTGTAAGCTTCTTCATGGCAGAGCTTGCTTTTGCCTTTCTTTGTGTCCCTAGTGCTTAGCACAGTGCTTGACACATAGTAGGTACTTGGTAAATGCTTGTTGACTTGGAGTACAGTCAGAAAGTGAGGGTAGACAGGGGAATGAGAAGGAAGAGGACCATCTGTAGCTACTTATTTTAACTGATTCTTTTCACTAATGAGGTGCTAAAATCGGTTGTTTCTATGCTGCTGATGAAAAGCAAGTGCTTTCAGCACCCTTTACATTTGGCAAAGCCCCAGTCATCTTGTGCAGAAATCCAGGCATTACAAGCGCCAATATAGAGGCATATTACTTCCTGTCCTTCTCCCTCACCCTAGTGGCTCTAGTCAGGTAGCCAGAGCAAACTATGGAATCAATAGCCATTTGTGTCTAAAGCTAGAGAATGTGGAAATGGAATGAAGACAAAAGTAACAAAAATGCCAACTATATTAGCCTTTGAAAGTACATATACTACCTATTCTTCCAAAAAATGTTTTTTAATCACATATTTCTTTGAGCTAAGGAGAAGAAGCCATTATTATCCTCTTTAACAGATGGGTAATCTGAGAAACAGAGACACCAGAGTTAGTGGTAAATTTATTGTAGGTGTAGAATCCTAAATCCTAAACCTCTGGTCATTTCACTAGATTAAATTGCCTCTGGAGCACAAGACTTCCTTGAGGGCAGAGATTGTTCAATTTTTGTCTTTACATCTGTACTACCTAGCACAATACCTATCAGTTAGTCAATAAACGTTTATTAAGTACCTACTATGTGCTAGGCACTGTGCTAAAGATTGGGGAAACAAAGAAAGGTAAAGTCATGCCTACCCTCAAGGAGCTTACTATTTAACGAGGGAGACAACATGTAAACAAGCTATGTACAGGATAAATTAGAGGTAACTAACAAAGGAAATCTACTAGAATTAAGGGGAAATCAGGAAAGGCTTCCTCTAGAAGGTGGGATTTTTTAAAAGGAAACCAGAGAAGCCAGGAAGTTGAGATAAGGAGAGAGAGCATTCCAGGTATGGAAGACCACCAGTGAACATGCCCAGGTTCAGGAAATTGGGTATCTTATTCAAGGAACAAAGAGGCCAGTTGTCACTGGATTGCAGAGTATATGTGTGAGGTACTATGAAATGGTATAGAGAGCCCATTCCTAAATAAAGTATTAGCAAACACAAATTGTAAGAAGACTTGTAAAGGACTTGTAAAGGACTTAATTTCAAACAAAGGATTTTTATATTTGATCCTGGAGTTAATAGGGAGCCACTAGGGTTTTTGAGAAAGGGGATGACATGGTCAGATCTGTGATTTAGGAAGATCGCTTTGTTAACCAAATAGAGGATGGACTAGGGTGGGAAGAGACTTGAGGCAGAGAGATAAACCAAAAGGCCACTGCAAAAGGATCAAGTAACAAGGGCCTTTACCAGAGTGATGACAATGTCAGAGGAATGAAGGGAGTACATATGAGAGACATTTTTGAAGGTGGAAATGATAGGACTTGACCACTCATTGGATACGGGAAGTGAGAAAGATTGATCAAGCGTGGCACCTAGATGGTATCACTGGGATGGTGGTACCCTCAACAAGAGTAGGGAAGTTATGAAGAATTTACATTTGGGGGGGAAAGATGATCAATTACATTTTGGACATGTTGGCTTTATGATGTCAATGGGGCACCCAGTTTGAGATACACAATAAACAGCTAGAGATAGGAGACTAGTGACCAAGAGAGAGGTTAGAGCTGGATAAGTAAATTTGAGAATCATCAGCATAGAAATGATAATTGAATTCATGAGAACTGATGAAAGTGTCAAGTGAAATGTTTAAGGGGAAGAGAAGAGGACCCTGGACAGAGCTCTGTGGGACACCCATGGTTACTGAGTATATAGTTAATACTTAATAAATACTTGTTGATGAATCAATTGATTGTATATTTTCATTATTCTAACCTTTTATCTACTTCCTAAAATATTTTCAGGATTAGTTTCACATTCAATTACACCTATATTTAGGACCAGCCTGAATTGTAACCTGAGTAACTAGTATGATTTCATGACTTCTAAGAAATTCCCATCATGCCTCACTCCTCCCTCTTCCATCCAATATCCAAAATACCTTTTCCATCCAATGACTAATTCCTATCATTCTCAGCCCAATTCCTTCTTTTTCCTTTCATCCAAGGCTTTGATCCCTATTAAAACAGATATACCTTGGGGAGGGAAGACAGAAATATACTAAGCTGCTTGAATGAGTTTTGGAATCCTTCCTTCCAATGGATTTTGATTAGAAAGCAAAATGAACTAGGTACCTTAGGAAAAATGGACAAGAAGCGGTCAAGAAAAAAGGAGCAAAAGAACCCCAAGGTTGGGGATCACCAAAGACAAACTTCACCTACTTTTGAAAAGCAAAGAGGCCAGCATCGCTTGTTCTCCTAAAGACACACATTATAGTTTCCCTTGTCAAGGAGTGGGCAAGGTTCCAGAGATATTTATCAATGCCTCTTGTGAGCTGCATTTAGACAATCTATGTGTACATAGACATATGCACAAATGCACCCTGTCAGGTGCATGAAAGATGGCTGTGAAAACCATAAATCTAGTTGGGATGAATTTGAGGAAACAGTGCAGTAGGGGATGGTATGTCATGGAGCTGAGTGGAAGAAGATCAGTGAGGAAGAAATCAGCAAGCAATTTAAAGTAGTTTTGACCAGAGTTATCACTAGCATAGAACAGAGCTTTGTACCAAGGTAATAAACCCCAGTAACGTGCATACTCCCTACGTGAGGCAACGCCTAACTCCATACCTTGCCTCCTGGTCCTCCAGAAGTACAGTATGCCAGTGCCCTTGGGAGCCAGCCCCAGGATCTCATGACCAGAGGAGCTCCTTTCCCTCATCTCACCCCAATCCTCTCCTACCCTTTGGACTTTTTTGTACCCTAACATCATCACTAACCTGTCCCTCCCACAGCGGAATTTCTCCCAGGAGCAGTTTTGGCTAGGTATAGCTCTGGTTATAAAATACAAATAGGTCTCTTGGGAATGAGAAAATTTGAAACAAGGAAAAGATCAGAAGTTTTCTAAAAAGAAGGTTTCAGGCATTTTGGAGAAAGAACATTCATTGAGAAGGGTGTGTCAGAGTTGGTATGAGACCAACTAAATCAGGTAACAGAGATTCAATTATCACCTACCTATAAAGAACTGATGGTCATATCCAGCAAATTCCTTTTCATCTAGGTCATGGTGAACAAACAGTCCGCAGCAGAAAGTGGGGTGGAGAGGAAAGGATTGTGGTTACCCTCCTCACTTAAGTTATCCCCAAATTTACAAACTACTTCATTCCAACAAGTAGCAGCAGCATAATTGATATAAGGATGAGCCTGTACCTGGAAGCCCTCTTGGGAATGCCCTAAATACTTTGGATTTCATCACTCTGCTAAGGCACATACATTTCTAAAGTGTCTAGCACAAACTTAGATGTTGTATCTCTTTATGAGTTAAGATATCACAGTTCATTTTCCTTAACATATTCAAGAATCAAAATGCCTTATAAAAGACTTATAGAAAGAATGGCAAAAGTCACAATAAAAATATGCAAAGTCTGTATGCATTATTTCATGCTTAACCTAACAGCATGGCAGCTGAAAAAAGAAATTAAAATTTTTAATGGCACTAAATTTGGGTTTTTAAGCTTTGATGGGCATGAATCCTTTGGTGTATCTATACAATATTTAGATTTGTTTGACTTTAAAAGTAACTTACTGTGAAGAAATAAAAATCAAATAAGACTACTCTGTGATTCTTAGTTGTTTCTCATTGTCCTAAGTTGATAGAAGATACAGACCTTTATTCCAGATGTAGGGATAAAGAAAACTGCTTAGACTTCCCGATTCAGGAATGTGCACCTCTACTTTATATAGTAAGTTGCAGTCACATGTATTGTAAATACTTCAGTTTGGTGCCTCAGAGAAGCATCTATACTAAATATGTCGGGAAGATGTAGTTTTCAAATTAATTTCTTTCTGTCTTCCTCTTCTTGAATGCACAGAGCCATAACTAAGGTGGGAAGATCAGAGCTTTGCCTCGAGGTCCCAACACTGGGAGAGAGGGGGAAAGGACTCTCTTTTCTCCATGGCAATCAAAATCACAGTCCTTGAATTTTTAAATTCTCTGTAGTACCCTCTCCTGGAGCTTAACTCTCTTTACCACTGCCATGGGACTAGACTCTCTTAGGAACAGGTCCCAGACTCCTTCCAGCTCTACCCTCCACTCCCCAGGTCTGACCTCTGTAATCTCCCTCCACTGTCTCCACTCCTCCCTGCCCCCCTCAATAAACAACTGGTTTTGCCCCATGTGAAAAAATTCCTAGTTACAGCGTTGTGCACATAAATTTACTTGTGGTACTGTGAAATGGTATAGAGAGCTCGTTCCTATACAAAGTATTAGCAAACATAAACCCTTAAAATTAATTTGTTTTAAAATTTTTCAAATGTAAATACAAAGCATAAATATTTTATTTATTTCTTATTTAGTTATCAAATACATGTTTCTAAATGAAATAAGTAAGGAACAACCCAAGGGGAAATATATGCTAGGGATATAGCCATATGTATTTATGAGATGTATCTCTGTATGAAATATATTTCATTATTCATCTGGTTTTCATCCTTCTAAAAAGACATTCTTAATAATTTGATATTTAGTGGTCTAATTTCTTTTTAGAAATCTAAAATGAGGGGTGGCTAGGTGGTGCAGTGAATAGAGCACTGGTCCTGGAGTCAGGAGGAACTGAGTTCAAATCCCACCTCAAACACTTAAAACACACACACACACACACACACACACACACACACACACAACTAGCTGTGGAACTTTGGGCAAGTCACTTAACCCCAATTGCCCTCCAAAAAGAAAAAAAAAAGAAATCTAAAATGAGTTACCTAGTCAAGTATTCACTCTGTAGTACTGAGATACTTTAAACCTACTTCTCTTTTGCATGCATAGGAAATAAAATTAAATTACCTTCTGAGAGCTCCTCTGGACATTCAAATAAAAGCAGAAAGACATTAAAAATTAAAATCTGAGACAACAATGTCAAAGGCCAAAGAAATGCCCTGACCATCAGTGCAACATTTGATCTTTCTCTCAATTTGGTCCCAAATTGTGATTTAATATAAAATACTGCATCAATAAGAGAAACTGCACATAGATGAAAAGCATAAACAACTGAAACTAAGTGTAAGGATTTAAGTATCCTAAACAGGCAAGTACATTATTAAATGAACACGGGACATTTAGAAATAGTGCTCTATTGCTTTAGGTAAGTAGACTCACCACTCACTATTATATAATTGGGACAATTAAACATTTATTGCATCATTGTCCTAGAAACAGGCTTAAATGGTGACAAAATTTAGGGTAGACATGAATAAAATTAGAGGCAAATTGTTGACTTTTTTACTTACCAGATTGAAAGGTTTCTTCATCTTTGATTCCCAGTATGGAAGGGGAAAAATATATGAATATATCATTGCAAGATTTCTCATACTCAGATTGTACTGTCACAAACACATCAACTAATTATTCTTTCTTGACACGATGTATATTCCCTTGTCCTATTCTATTATAGTCGGTTCATGTTTTTGTCCCTTTCTGAGCACATTCAGCTCTATGTTTTATGATGTGTCTTGTATAAGTGTCATGGCATTAAGTACTTGAGCTAGGACAAAAAGGATAGGAAGATAAAAAGGGAGGAGGTATCAAGAAAGACTTAGCTCGATAGCAGTTCATCTGAAAAAGAGCTGGACTGTAAACTTTATATATATTAGTTGTGCAATGTACCAGCCAAAAAGGCTAAGGCAATCTTGGGCTATGAAAAGAGAACTTGTATGCTGAGTTTACCTGTGTAGTACTGTGTTCAGTTCTGAATGTTATATTTGAGGCAGGAAACTGAGGGGAGAGTATACAGAAGAGAGTGGAGGGGGTGTTATCCAAGGATCAGTCTGAGGAACTAGGGAAATGTAGTCTGGAAGAGGGACAATTTAACCCAGAAGGCATTTAAAGGGCCATTGTGTAGATTGTAGAATCAAGATTGGTCGCTGAGGACAAAACTAGGCATAATGGGTGGTAAAGGAAGATTTAGGCATGCTATAAGGAAAAACTTCCTAGTAATTAAAGTTATCCCAAATGGTATGAATTGCTTCAAGTGGTAATGCGGTTCCCCTTTCCTAGAGATCTTCAGGTGAAGGCTGGATAACTGTTGGGAATGTTGTAAGGGAAGATTCTAGTTGGGCTCCAGATTGGACTAAAGCAGTGGTTCTCAACCTTCCTAATGCTGTGACCCTTTAATATAGTTCCTCATGTTGCGTTGACCTCCCAACCATAAAATTATTTTCGTTGCTACTTCATAACTGTAATTTTGCTACTGTTGTGAATTGTAATGTAAATATCTGATATACAGGATGTATTTTCATTGTTACAAATTGAACATAACTCACAGGTTGAGAACTGCTGGACTAAAGGGACAGAGGCCCATTGTAAATCTGAAATTTTGTGACTCTTTTTAATGGACATAAGGTTACTTGGCTTGGACATTCATTGACAAAGTTTAATATATGGGGTGGGGGGCAGTGACTGATAAAGTTTAATGTATAAAAGGCAAAGGAGTAGTAATAGTAGAAGGGGATGAAGAAGGTAGGGAGGGATGCTAGGACTGGTGGATAGGAGTAGAGTTTAAGAAAAGGAAGCTTGGGTCTGATGGATTTAGTTTTGATTGGGCAAGGATAGGTGGATGAGGTATGACAGCTTAGGTAAAGCATCTTTGACTTGTGCTAAATTAATTATTATAAATAGTTTTAGAAGTATGCTCAGCAATATAATCACAGTGTTATTTTTAGCAAGATTATGCAATTTGTAATATATTCCATTTATAAGTGAATGATTAGAACATCCACATATCTAAGGGAGTTTTGTGATAGTAATTGTTTTATTGCAGTAAACAATGTCCTAATGATAGCTTTATAATTACATTCTAATAACAGTTTTATAACTAAATCAAGGTTAGATTAATTGATAGAACCAGAATGCCTTTATCCAATAATGTGTGAGTGTGAGTGTGAATGTGAGTGTGTGTTTTCCTGAAATGCTTTCTAGGTACTTCTTAGACCTTCTGTATTATGTAGATGAGAGTCATTAGCACACATATCACAGGTCCCATATCAGAGCCTTAAAAAATTTCAAATGTTAGAACTGCATAATAATTTTCTAGAGAGAAGGAATTATACAATAATGGGACCAGTTTTCATTGCCCTACTCCAGGATCCACTAGCTTCTGAGCAGGGAGGAACCTGGGGAATGGGAGTTAGAGATGTGGAAAGAGATTAGGACAGACCAATTTCTCTTTCTGTGACAAGGTCAGACCTTGTCTGGGGAGGGAAGAAGGAAGGAAGGAAGGAAGGAAGGAAGGAAGGAAGGAAGGAAGGAAGGAAGGAAGGAAGGAAGGAAGGAAGGAAGGAA
>JAQQSW010002661.1:0-14893 GCA_028646575.1 Pseudocheirus occidentalis
TCTCTCTCTCTCTCTCTCTCTCTCTCTCTCTCTCTCTCTCTCTCTCTCTCTCTCTCTCTCTCTCTGGTTTCTTCGAAGGTTCTAAAGCACCTTCATTTAATGCATCAGTCTCATCTAGGCCTCTTCACCTTGGGATGTTTTCTTTTTCCAGGCCTCTGTCTCTGGGCCTTGATTAATTTATCCTTCATTTCCAAGACCACCTAGGTATACCCCAGGGCTATGACCACTTGGTCTTTCTTCCAGGAACTTGCAACATGCATATGTTTATGCTTGGCACACATGTACTTATCCACCTATACCTATATATAAAGGTATATACATATATACATACACACACAAACACACACAGAGATAGAGATAGAGATGGATAGACAGATGTCTTTCTTCATTAGATCTTTAACTGGTAACATCTTACAATATGGAAGCAAAGGCCCTAAAAATGAAGCTTTTGACAGATAGATGTCTGTCTATCTGTCTTTCTATCAGTCTGTGTGTGTGAGTGTGTATTACAGCTATATATACTGGTAGACAACTGGATGGCACAGTAGATAGAGCACTGGGCCTAAAGTCAGGAAGACTCATGTGCCTGAGTTCAAATCAGACCTCAGACATTTACTGTGTGACCCTGGGTAAGTCACTTAACCTGTTTGCCTCAGTTTCCTCATTTGTAACATGAGCAGAAGAAGGCAATGGTAAATCACTCATTTATCTCTGCCAAGAAAACCCCAAATGGAGTCATGATGAGTCAAACATAACTGAAAATGACTGAACAGCAAATATATACCTCTATCTTCTTTCTCTGTCTCTTTTTCCCTCTTTCTGGCCAGAGATTATTGCTACTTTTTTCTTTGCATTCTCAGTTCTTAACTCAGTTCTTGGAACATAGTAGGCACTTCATAAATTTTAATTGATTGATTACTTGATTGCCTGGTGTAAGTCACTTAAACTCTGGAGGATTCATTTTCTATTTGGTAAAATCTGGGCATTATACTTTAAGGTCCCTTCCAGCTGTGAGTCAAATGATCCTCTGAATTTTGTCACTGATGAGTAAACTATCCCTGATATGATCCCTAAATTTCCCTTCCAGCCCCAGAAGTCTATGATTCTGTTAATAATTAAGATGAGCAGTTTCCGTCCTGCCAGCATTTGCTGCCTAGTTTGTGGTAGTTTTTGTAAAACTGCTTCATAAAAACTTCGTAACAGTTTATATAATGCTGCCTTTAGGATACCCACCAGTTTACTCCTTTTCCCATCACTTCTTTCCAGACTTCAGTAAATGTATAGCATCACCTGTGGATTTAACTTAACAAAAAGAATGAGATTCATATGAAAGACTTTCAGTTTATTCTTCATTCACCCCCATTGTGCCTAGAAATTGCATCCCACGTAATATGCATGTTAAGCAACAGTTCTTAGGCCTTTACACGGTGGGAATGTTAGGGATGACCATCAAGGACCACAGAGATGTAAAGAAGTGTTAGGGCTTCCTTGCTCCTTTTTTTAATTCCCCTTTCTCTATCTTAACACATCTTTCTTTACTCCAGGCCCGGAGTGTATCATTTATCGGTTAATAAGTTGTCTGACAAGATAGCCACTTTGTCCCTAATTGTTCAGTTTATTTATGTATTATTGATGAGCCCAGACTTGAACTCTGCTTTCCTCGGAGGCTGCTTGATAAATCTGTTGGCTAATCCTGTCTAAGACACTGAATTACCTGCTCTGGCATAATACATGATGGCATTGCTCTTGCTTTGTATTCCTCCAAGGCCCGACATGTACATTTCCAACGTGCTGTGTTTAACAGTAAGAAATGAAATCAGATCTATAATTCTAGTGGCTCTTTGTGTGTGGGGGTAGGGTGGGGAAGAAGGGCAGGAAGGCTCCGTCGTGATGTGCTGATCAGAGAAAACCTTGTTCTAATAACCCTAGCTTCTGGCTGTTGTGCTTTTTCACACCCTGAACTATTTAAAGCTATTTTAAACTGTCTAAACTTTAAATTAGGCTGAACTATTAGGCATGTAGGGCTTGAAATTGAAATGATGGAAACAGAGAGGAAAGGTTAAAGACAGGGATTCATGCCATATGTGTAAGTACAATAGTTGTTCCCAGTATAAGTGAGAGAATATTTGGCTTTTAGAGGCAAGACAGAGGTGGCCTTAGCCAAAGGGTGTTTAGAGTAGGCATGGTAGATAGAGTACCAGGCCTGAAGTCAGGAAGACTCATTTTGCTGAGTTCAAATCTGGTCTCAGACGCTTACTAGCTGTGTGACCCTGGGTAAGTCACTGTTTGCCTCAGTTTCCTCATCCATAAAATGAACTGGAGAGGGAAATGGCAAACCATTCCAGTATCTTTGCCAGGAAAACCCCAGATGAAGTCACAGAGATTAATAAAACTGAAACAACCAAACAACATATGTGAGGCACTATGTAGGTTCTAGTCATACAAAATGCCCCCAAATGAAATCATTCTTGCCCTCAGGGGGATTATGTTCCACTTAGAAGAAACAACAGGTACTCAGATAAGTCAATATATACAAAGTACTTTTCTTGGGGAGAAGACACTAAAAAATGGGAGGAGCAGAAAAGGATTCTTGAGAAAAATGGCCTTTGAGTTTAGCCTTAATGGAAATTTGGGATTCTGAAGGCAGAAGTAGGGAGACAGTGCATTGTAGATAGAGTGGACAGCCTTTGCAAAGAAACAAAGGGGGAATTGGGATGCTGTGTATAGCCTGTGCTGGGGTATCCGTGGATGGTGAGGTTGGCAGGGGAGAGGGGAATAGGACGAGATCAAGTCAGTCTAAAAAGACAAGTAGGAGCAAAATTGTGAAGGGATGGAAATGCCAGGCGAGCTTTTATTCCATGCTAAGAGGCAAGAAGAAATTGCTGAGCTTCTAGAGGAGAGTGACTCGGTCTGACCTCTGTATCAGTGGTAGATGAATTACAGAGGAGGGAGACTGGCTACAGAGAAAACAGGTAAGAGGCTACTGCAATAGGCCAGAGGTCATCAGGATCTTGACTAGGGGAGTCATCATATGATTGAAACACAAAGGAAGGATAAAAGAGATTTTGCACAGGTTTAATGAACAAGACTTGACTCCTGATCTGGTGTATGCTCAATTAATGCTGAATAAATTGAGTTGAGTTTGGATAAAAATCTGTCATAAAAGCATGCCATATCCATGTTTCAGAGATAGTATTAAATAATAATTAAAATGTTTAATACTTAAGCCTTGTATAAGAAAAAATTTCTTTGTTAGTATGATTATAAGTAGAATGAGATGATTCTGGTTGGTTCTCTCTGATTGGAGGTTTTTAAGAAATAATTGAATAGCCACTTTGGTATGTCATGGAGGCAATTTTAGGTATGGGACAGACTAAGTCGTCTCTGAAGTCTCTTCTGAAATTCTATGGTTCTGCCCCCCATCTTCCCCAAAAGACATAATTTTATTCTCCCAAGAATATAAGAATCCCTAAGTATTTTTGGATTTTCCTCAATTAAAACTATCACATGATGTACTCTACCAGTTTTTAAAATGGGGCCTTGGTGTTATATTGAGTGTTAAATACCCTCTTCAAGACCAGAAAAAAGACAGTCCTTCTGCTTCCAAAACTACACCCCTTCATTTAGGTTTTTCTTGGAAGTCTTATAGAATTTGATAGACTTTTGCTTCTGCTGTATATAATCATGTCTATGGCTATACATTTCCCTTGTCAATTTCAAATCCTTCTTCAGCATGGGAATTATCCATGTTATAGATTATTTGAAACCAATTTGACATCCCAGACTCGTCTCTCTCTTACCCTTTGCACATTCCTGAGTTGTTGGCTGTCTTTTCCAACCCTTATATCCTCAAAGAATGTAAATAAATACTAATATTAGCTTCATCTAAATGTGACTTGGAAGGAAGACATCCTACACAAAGTCATATAGGGTATTCCAAAGTCAAATGCTGTATAAATGAATTTTTGATTATTTGCTCTTTTGGATTAAAGCTATCTCAGTCTGCTTTGCTTAGCAAAAGGAAGGTCCCCATCCTTCATTTGGAGACCAGTGGAAAATACCAAGGGCATTAGGGTACCTGACACAACAGAAAAAGTTTCTTCTTTGTCTAGTACTGAGGTATGATCCTGGGAATAAAGACTTCACCTTATTTTCCATGGTGAAGACAGAAAGTAGATTAGTCAATTGACTGAGTTTGAGTTTAGTATACATCAGTCAATCATCACTTAGTATTTATTAGGTGCACACTGGATGCCAAGCACTCTACTATATGCATTGAAAGAAAGGCAAAAGCAATCCATGCTCTCAAAGAACTCGCAGTCTAACACGCAAACAACTATAGACAAATAAAATGTTTAAAAAAGAATAGAAAGCATTTCCTATCAATATTTTGGTTTGGACAATAAGTGGATGTGATTGAGACATGCAGCTTTAAAACATGCGATTACCTACATATAAGATCATTGTTTGCATTTTAGCTGAAACCATGCTATTTTAATGTTGGAGAATATTGAAAGTGTGCATATGAGATGGCAGATAACAGATAACCGTCTCTGTAAGATGGCATATCCTGAGCTGGCATTGTTTCCTGGAGTTATATTAATGAGTATGTGAACCCTGCTTTAGGAACCCCTCCCCACCCCATTGATATGAATGATCCAGCTAAAAAGAAAAGTAAATGTTTGTTTAATAAGAAATAATCATTTATCCTGGGCAGCATAATGTGACTTAGGTTTAGTTTACAATTTATTACCACTTCTGAAATTCTATTTAACCTATTTGCTTCAGGTTTCTACTGGTAGTAACCTTGAAGGATAATTAGCAAGAAATATCATTAGATAAAAAGCCCAAACTGTGTACATTCTATTCAGCATTACAGAACTACTCAAGGGGTATTTTCAAGGAAAAAAAATCCTGAGGCCTCTTCTTTTCCATCTTAATATTCATTTTCTTAATGGCTAAAGTAATGGTATACTGGGGATTTTTATAGAAACCTTATTAAATAGAAGAACAGATAGATTAATAATATAATATTTTATACAGAAAGGTAAAATAATACCATATGGATCACTGGAGATTACATAATTTCTTGGATGTCTATATAATAAGGCACTTTACCTGATTAACAAAATAGCTAAAGTATCTGGCTAGGTTATGTGATAGCTGAATGAAACCAGAATTATGATACAGTTGAGTAAAAAACAAAGAGATATTGTGTTTCTGTGGAGAAAATTAATGCCAAAAATGAATAAAAACCACCACTCTACTTAATAAAAATGTTATGATAAGAGTAGTTTTATCATAGCACTATAATTTTAAGCGTGCAACCACAATGCTTTATTGTAATACCGTGAATTTATAAACAGTGAAAGGCTCCAGACACTGCTATTTGGGGCCATATGTCTGTGTGAGTGTCTATCTATGTGTTTACATACATGCCATACTAGTTGTTCAGTTGCTTTAGTCATGTCTGTCCCTTAGTAATCCAGCATGGGGTTTTTTGGGCCAAAAATACTGGAATGGTTTGCCATTTCCTTCTCCAGTGGATTAGACAAACAGAGATTAAGTGACTTGGCCAGGGTCACATAGTTAGTGTGTGTCTGTGGCCAGATTTGAACTTATGTCTTTCTGACTCCAGTTCCAGTGCTCTATGAACTGAACCACCTAACTGCCTCCATGAGTTGTACACTTTGTGTGATATTTGTGATGAACTTTTAATATTCTATCCTGCTGGCTTCTCCCTGTATGACACCGCACTTTTGTGCCTCTTCACCCTTTTCATAGTCATTGTGTAGTTAGCAAGTCAAGCTGACTTTGACATATTAACCTGTTAAAGCATAAGTGAAAGGTAAATTTGCTTTTAAAAAATAGAAAGCATCCCAGAGTCATATCAGCATCTTGGTAGTTCATACTATTTGAAATGATCTGTTCCCTCATTATGACAAGATAATGAAATTTGGTAAGGTATAGGGAAGGTAATATGATGCATTGCCATACTGGACCTGTACCTCTGTTCTCTTATACCATGAGCAAATCAACCTCCCTGAGACTCAGTTTCCTACAATATAAAATGAGAATAAAAATGCCTTTATTGCAAACCTTTACAGGTTGTTGTGAGCATCAAATGAGACAAGAACCCCTAGTCTAGCTAGACAAATCTGCTGTGTGACCCTGGGCAACCTCTTAGAGGTTGTTTTCTCATGTGTAATGTTGTGATAATAATACTTGTAAAGCCTAACTCGCAGGGTTGTGGTGAGGAACAATGAAATAATGCATGCAAAGGACTTTTTTAACCATAATGTGCTAGAGAGATTTTGGCTGCTATTATTATATTTTATTATCTGCTATGTCAAAATCCATTTTAAACACATATTAACAAGGTCTCTTGAAGGCAATGAAGTATTATTGAGCTTGATTATTCCCATTCTCTTTGCTCCTATTAATGCCCTCTATTGAGGAAGGGAGGATTGGATAAATTCTCCACAGGAGGCAAGCACTTCATGCCCCAACACATTAGTATTATCAGGTCTTTATGAAATAGTCCTCCTTTACTCACACATAATCACAGTGCACTGCTAAATGGGAAAAGATGAGACTGGAACTAGTCAAGATGCTGCTACCCTACAGTTTTCTAGCAAATGTTTTTTCATATTCCAGAACCTCTGAAAAATTGCGCAGAACCAAGCTGAATGCCAAAGAAGATTTACAAAGAATAAATCTCTTCTTTATATCTCTTCCAAAATCCTTAAATGCACCTAGGCAATAATGGAGAGTGGTTTTTACATTTTGCAAATAAACCAGAAGTCCAAATAAGTGATTTGCCCTGAGTAATTGAGTGAGTTAATGAAATAGGAAGGCAAAATTAGAACTCAGAGCTTGGAAGGTCAAGACCTCTTCATGGTTCTCATTAACTGTCATTAATTGTCACTACAAAGTAGTCAGAAATGATAGAGGAAAAAAGGTTCGCATTAGCATGGCATTGTGAACCAACAAATTACAAGGATCAAGTAGCAACACAGGTGTAGCTGCCATTTCTCTGTCTGGCTTTTAAAAGGCCGTTCAGAACCTGAGCCCTGACTAACTTTCCAGTCTTCTTATACCTTCCTCCCCTCCATGCCCTCTGCTCTCCAGTGACCCTGGCTCCTTCCCTTCTTCTTTTTCTCACATGACTCCGTTGCTTAGCCCTGCACATTTTCACTCTCTTCTATACCTGAAATGGTCACCCTCCTTATCTCTGCTTCCTGGCTCCAAGTTCTCAACAAAAGTTGCATCTTCTGTAAGAAGGCATTCCCTTCTTAATCTTCATTCCTCTTAATTCCTTCCCTATGAGATTATCTCTAGTTGAACATGTATATATCTATTTTGTTTATAGTTCTTTTCATGCTGTCTCTGCCATTTGAGCAGAAACAGGTATTTTTTTTCTTTTATCCCCAGAGCTCAGCACAGTGCCTTGCATGTTATTATGGTTGTTTCAATTGTGCCTGACTCTTTGTGAACCAGTTTCAGGTTTTCTTGGCAAACCTACTGGAGTGATTTGCAATTTCCTTCTCTAACTCATTTTATAGATGAGGAAACTGAGGCAAACAGGACTGAGTGATTTGCCCAGGATCACCCAGCTGGTGGTTTGAACTCAGGCAAATTTGAACTCAGGTCTTCCTGACTCCAGGTCCAGCATTCTATCCACTGCACCACTTAGCTGCCTATAGCAGCTATATTAAGCACATAGTAGATGCTTAATAAATATTTGTTGACTTGTGGATATTGCCATTAACAGGGGGAAGTCTCTGGCTGTTTCATATGTTCATGAAGTGGGGTTAAGGGTGGGGAGCATAGAACCATGGAAAGAAATGTGACTCAGAAGTCAGAGATTTTTAGGTCCTGCTGCTTAAGTGATCTTCAACAAGTCATTTGATGTCCATGGGTCTCAGTCTTCTTAACTGGAACACGAGGAGGTTGGACTAAACGATTCTAGAGACCCATTCCAGACTTGCTCTCTAAAATACTATGAATTTTTTGCAAATGGTTCAGGATACAATGTTATGCATTGGTATAGGTATGTTAAAAGAAACAGTTGCCTAAGGAGTCCTCTGTTCTGGAGAAAAAGAAACCTTCTCAAGATTGAAACACTTTAGGAAACAACTAGAATTCTTTTTAAAGCACACCAAAGCAATTCATAATACATTATTTACTCTTCCTGGGTCTCAGTTTCCCCATCTATAAAATGAGAGGGTTAGACTAGACACCCCTAACATTTCTTCTAGTTCTACACCTGTGAGATACACTGTGATCTCTCAAGTGATAATGGAACTGAGAGGTGTGTGTGTGTGTGTGTGTGTGTGTGTTAATGGCTTACATTTATGCAGAATGCAATAGTTTGTAAAGCAATTTCAGAAACATAATTTCATTCCATCTTCATGACAGCCCTCTGAGATAGGTAGTAGGAGAAATATCTGTCCTTTGCAAATGAGAAATCTTAGGCCCAGGGAGGTGGTCACATAGCTAGTAAGTGGCAAACCCAGGTCTTCTGACTTAAAGTTCAGAAATATTTCCTTGATAATATTATTAACTCCTACAGCACTGCATAAAATTGTAAGGTAAGAGACCTGACTCTAGGCTCACTCACCCACACTAATTTATAATATATAGGTAGTTCAGTGGATAGAGCTCTGAACCTGGAGTCAGGAAGACCTGAGGGGGCAAATAAGCAGCAACCTCTGTCTGCCTTGAGTTCTTCATCTATAAAGTGAAGGTAATATAACAACTTCTTTGCAAGTTTTGAAAATCAACTGAGATATTTGTAAAGTATTTTGTAAACCTGAAGCATTGTATAAGTGCTAACTATTAGTGCTAATAATACCTGGCATTTAGACAGCACCTTAAGATTTACAAAGTGCTTTACAATCACTCTTCAAATTTGATCCTTAGAAAAATTTGGTGAGAGAAGTACTACACATGTTATATTTTCTCCATTTTACAGATGAGGAAACTGAGCTGGAAAAAGTTACATGCCTTACCCGCACAGTCACCCAAATAGCAAGGGCTTGAGGTGCGATTTGACAAACAAGTCTTTGTTTCTGACTCCAGGTCCAAAGCTCTATGCAGAATGCTATCCTGGCCTCTCAGTTTAGCTGGCAGTCTGACCTAGACTATGTTAGGCAAATACTGCCGATGAATGTTCTAGACTTGATAGGGGCTGAGAAGCTTGTACCATGCAGTTATAGGGAGAAACTCATTTTCTTCTGTGTGTTCAGAAAAACAATTAATTCAAAGCTAATATAGAATATCCAGGCATATGTGTTCTGTATTCAACTGGAGATGCCTAAGACATGCATGTTGGCCAATATATTTTTTCTTTTGAAAGCAGATGGAAGTTTGGAGGCACATTCTCTTTGGTCTTTCTCTACCAGTAAGGGATATATTTAGGCATTCATTCATGCTATGACTATGGGAAACTATTACATATTAATTTTAATATACCAATAGGACCATAGTAGGTAGTTAAAGCCCTCTGGAACCTTGCCAATATATTTCCTGCCTACAGTTTTATGCAAAAGAACAACATAATTCCATGCCAGGGCATATTCGTGGTGTGTAAAACAAAGAAAACCAATAGTCTCTCTCCAGGCTACATAAGTAAGGCTATGGATAGAATACTGCATTCCATCTGAGGTAATGCACCATGCTATGAAAAGGACATTGACAAATGGGAAAGGAGCTGGCAAATGACAAAAAGGGATGAAATGTTTTGTCAAATGACCGAAGGGAAATGGCTAGAACCACTATAAATATTAAAATTGCAAAAAGAGAAACAAAGAACAAAACTTTACAGCTTTGTGGAATTACTATAACTTAGAGGAAGAGGGACAGTTAGTCAAAATGATATAAATTAAGATTAGAGAAATTGTTATAATTGTTAAAAAATGTAAATGAAGTAGCAGAGAAAGCATAGGAGATTGTAGGCTCAGATATTTGAAGCTAGGCAAAAAAAAATCTGCAATTAGAACGTTGGAAGAATTTTGAAAACTATACATCTGTATTGTAAAAAAATGGATTGAATGACCTTTGATATTTCTTATAAGACATGCATGTTGGCTGAAATAAAGGGTACTTTAAACCAACCTAGTAGATAAATGTCTAGTTGGAGTGATTGATTGCAAGGCATTTTTCTGGTATTCAGTAAGTTAGTTAAAATGTTACTAGGCTTTCACTTTTAAAAACTGTAAATACTTAATCCAATCAGAAAGAGAAAAGAGCAAATGTATCAAAAAGAAAATGGTGCATGTCAGAATGGTATACATTATGAAGCAGTATTTTTAACTGATCTAGATTTTTGAAAATTCACCAAAATGCTACTGCTTCTATTAACTTTAAATGTCCTATCAAAGGTCTTTATAACCAAGATAATTTAATGACAATATAATTGACCCATAGTGGTCTATCCTATTATGACTAGTTAGAACTATATTGAGCTGAGCAGTAATAAATTAAATTTTCCATGGTAATTACTCTTTACCTTAATTTCAAATTTTAAAATTATTCCTTTTAAATCTTAAAGTTAAGCAGTATGATTTTGCACTGTTTACCAATTATTTTTTTCTCTTTGAGAGATTATATCCCATTTTATCCAAATTCACTTATACAACAGACAAGTATGTTATTAATTGGATTTTTCTTACTTGAGTCGCTTCAGTGTCCTGATTTTTCAGCTTTACTTCTCTGTACATCTCCTCTGTTATCTTTATGGTTTTGCAATTCTCAGAACTGAATATATTGTTCTAAATTGTCTACCCAAATTTTTGCAGAAAGGTACTCTTACATTTTCCCCCTACAAGACAGATGATGAAAAGTTCTCAGGGTGCCAAGGAATTGTACTAGCAATGAAAGAATCAACACCCAAGTAATTAGTCTCAGATGTTTCATGCCCCATCTGTATAAGATTTAGGAACTGTGGTAAATGAGGTGAAAGCTGATAAGGTGTGGAAATTACTGAACATGGGTTAGGAGTGTCAGAAAATATGAGCATATTTCACAAACTGTTCTTTTAAAATATAGATTCAGAAACACTTGACTGAAATATGACAAAGTGAAGTCAGATACTCAACTTACCCTCCTTCCTCTGTTACTCACCTAAGTTTCAACTAAAAACTATATGCCTTATAGGTAGTTGGAAACTAGAAGTGACAAATATATTACATATGTAGAATTTTCTAAATATGGAATTCCATGTGAAATAATAGATCATTACCTAATTTTATTTAATATAAAATTTCCCCTTGCTGCCTTTTGGTAGTTTAGTCAGTCAATAGAATTTTGTAATGGAGGTTTTGATTGATTTCCAATCATTTTCATTATTACACGCAAGAATATGTTCATAAATTGCGTCTAAGGTTTCTTCTTGTCAATTGAGAAGCATTTACTAAACACTATATATCAAGCTTCATGCTAAACATTGGTGATGTAAAGACAGAAGTGAAATAGATAGGTGGTGTAGTCAAAAGACTGTTGGACCTGGAGTTGTAATAGTTTGGGACACTTATTAGTTCCATGATTTCATGCAAGTCATTTAACCTGCTCCATTTCCCCATCTCCCAAATGAGGCATCTACTCCCCAGAGCTGCCATGAGGATCAGATGAGCTATTATTTTTAAAGAACTCTCAAAATTTAAATGCTTGCTATAATGATGACAATAATAGCTAACATTTATACAACACTTACTATGGGCCAGATACTGAGTCAAGTGCTTTACTAATATTATCTTGTTTCATATTTTCACCAACCCTGTGAGGTAGGTGCTCTTATTACTGTTGAAGAAACTGAAGTGACATGCCTAGGGTCACACAGCTAAGTGTCTGAGTCCAAATTTTAATCCAACTCTTCATAACTACAGGTCCAGCACTCTAACCACTTTATCACCAGCTTCCTCTTTTTTTTTTTGGAGGGGTGAAGGCAAGGCAATTGGGGTTAAGTTACTTGCCCAAGGTCACACAGCTAATAAGTATGTCAGGTGTCTGAATCTGGATTTGAACTCAGGTCCTCCTGATTCCAGGGCTGGTGCTCTGTTTACTACACCACCTCACTGCCCCTCCAGCTTCCTCTTAAAAGGTGATGATGATGATGATACAGTCTCTGCCTTCAAGGAGCTTACATTCGATATGGGAATATATGTACATAAACAAGTATATTCAAACGTATTCAAAATAAAAACAAGCTAAATTTGGGTGGAGGGCACTTGGAATTGGGGGATCAGGAAAGACTTCATTTATAAGGTAATACTTGAGCTGAGTTTTTAAGAAAATGAGATTCTGAGAGGCAGAAGGAGACTGTGTGGGGGGGCAAAGGACAGACAATACAAAAGCATGGAAATAAGAAAAAATAGTAATTTGTGAGGTAGAGCAAAAAATAATGAAATTTGTCTAGAATATAGAGTGAGAGAAAGGTGGCAATGCCTAACAATGTAGGTTGAGACCAGGTTGTGAAGAACTTTCAGAGTTAAACAGAGAAGCTTATATTTGACTGGCAATAAGTTTACTTAGTTTACTGCAGAGGGGAATTATATGGTCGAATCTTCACTTTAGGAGAATCACGCTGGCAACCATATGTAGGTTACATTAGAAAGGGAGAAGTTTGAAATAAGGAAACCAATTATGAGACTACTGTATGTATCAGCAAGCACCCTAGCATACCCAGGGTCATTGTTAGCACAGTTTCTTAGATTTGCTTTTCTAAAAGGAAGCCAACTCAAAATGGGTTAACAGACACTTTATCACTTTAATCAATCAAACACATATCATTTACCTAGTTCTGGATGGAAAAGTCAGCACCCTGAACTTCAGAGAATACAAACAAGTTACAAGCAGAAGTTACAAGCAAACAGAGAAACAGATCAGCAGAGGGGCTTCCAGCCATCTGAACATTACATCCATACCTAGTCAGTTACTAGAGAGGGAAGCACCAACATCTGGGTTTTTCAAAGCTGGGGGGAGGGGGTCAATGGCTTCCCAGAGTCTCATCTGGCCAAATCATATAACTCTTCTCAAAGTGAGCCCCAAAGCAAAACCTCACATCAGGGCATATATATAGCCTTCTCCTGGGTCAGAAAATGTCACAGCCCTCTTGACTCACTGCTCAATTACAAAGTAATAAGGTGTGGGCATTGCCAAAAAACAAGCCTCCTGCCACAGGCTCCATGTGATCACATTTGGTCTATTAGGGGGCATAGTATACTTTCAAATCTGTGAAGGTTCTCAGAGCCACTTAAGCCTATCAAAGGGACTAGGGGCAGGGAAGATCTTCAGAATCCCATAACACTGTAGTCATCATTTAGGAGAAAGGGGCTTGGGGTCTAAATGCTTATTCTATCCCTATGAATAGAAAGGGACAGATGTGAGAGATGTTATGTAAATAGAAAGGACAAGGGAGAGTGAAGGGTTATGGGTAATACCAAAGTTGTGAAGCTAGATAACCTGGAAGAATGGTGGTGCCCTCAAGAGGATTAGAGAAGTTCCGAAGCATCATTCATCAAATGATAGATGGTGAGGACTAGTCCTTAATATAATACCAAAGCAAAGTTATATTTGTCAGCATTTCCAGCTTCTATTTCATTAGAACTAACTTTTTATCACTTATGCAGTTACTGCCCTTTATGTCTTCTGCTTACTTATGATGAAATTTTTCTCCTCTCCTTTACACATTTGAATCATTTAAAATGGGATAAATCACACTTTAGGACAGAATGATAAAGATAAAAGAAATACATGGTTTAGCTATGAAATAATGAGACTGCTTTACGGATCATATCAGAACATTGCCCTTCAAAGTAGTTCCCATGGGAGGTGAAGCATTTATTCCGGTAATGACACCAGTGCTCAAAACATTCTTGCAAATCCTTTTTTTGGCATTGTTTTCAAAGATTTTTTATGGGCAGCACAAGAACAACATTCACATTATTTTATAGGCATATCTTATTTCTGGGCCCCCATTGCAGTTACCTATTTTAAATATTTGCCTGATTCTCCAGATGCAGTTTGAAATGATTCTTGGCTTTTTGCAAAGATCAAATCC
The DNA here is from genome assembly GCA_028646575.1 of Pseudocheirus occidentalis. Classification (NCBI taxonomy): domain Eukaryota; kingdom Metazoa; phylum Chordata; class Mammalia; order Diprotodontia; family Pseudocheiridae; genus Pseudocheirus; species Pseudocheirus occidentalis. The sequence continues at coordinate 14,063 of JAQQSW010002661.1, forward strand.
ATCCTCAGAGAATGAAAATTAGTCACTATTCTCATATGGGAAAGTTTAGAGTCAGGGCCAATATTAGGTCTAGATTTTGTAGAGTGGCCTTTGAACAACATCTTTTCCCTTCTGGAATGGTCAAGCTTAAGAAACAGGTTTATGTTCAGCTCATACTTCTTCATGCAGTTCAGAGTAGTAGAATAGCATTTGGTCCTCAATTTTAAATGAACAGAAGACCAACTGAGAGGGTTACTATTTTCTAGTTCAGCTATATAGTTTCACTGATTCTAACACACAGTCACACAAAGAGCCAGTGTGGTACTCCCACTTTCTTCTATTTGGACAGTGATACACTCTTCTATGTCTGTTCTCTCTTCCCTCAGTCAGAGCTGCTTTTAATGACCTGCTGTGCTCGGTATTACCATTTCATTCAACTGGTGCACGGCATGGAGGCTAACGGATTCAAGACTCTATCTGGCATCAACACATGCATCCTTAAAGCTAGAAGCTAAATAAACATACATCCTCTCACTGATACCCCATCACGCCCCACCCCTATTTGATATAATAGAGCTGCAAAGCAAGCTGTGATGTTAGTTTAGTAATGTATTATCTGATTTTTTTGTATGTACATACATATAGGATATTTCTGTGCTCTGATAACACGTGACTTTTGCTGTCACTAGTTTTTAGTAAGACATACTTCTTTGCAAACCTTGATGCTGTTAGAAAGATGCACACAATGGTATTATACCTATTCCCCAGGGTTGATGTGAGGATAAAGCAAGTTATTTGAAACATGTCTTGTGAGGTATAAGGTGCTTTATAACTACTACTACTACTACTACT
>JAQQSW010002662.1:0-14893 GCA_028646575.1 Pseudocheirus occidentalis
GGGGAAGGGAAAAGGTCTCCAGCAAGGTTGGAGGTAGAAAACTTCTAAAAGGCTTAATGCTGATAAAGGTATGGCAAACAAGGGTGGAGGTCAAAAGACTTCTGAAGAGGCCTCATGCTGATATGGCAGCAGTGAAGAGTGAGAGGGAGAAGGAGGAAGGGGGAAGCCGAACTCAGGCTTGCTCCCACAAAACTTATGGGCTGAGAAGTTTCACTTTTTCCATTCACACCAAGCTTTTTGAGTTTTTCCGTCTTTCAACAAAATTTAGTCAAGTTCTCCCCAAATTCAGGCCTGTTACTACGTGGTTCTATGGTCCTCACTTCTCTGCTCCCTTGGACCCATAACTTTATTCATTCATCTAATAAAATAGTTCTTAAGTCTCTGAGTGGGAAGACCAGTGTGTGATGGGGCAGCCAGTGACTGGAGAACATAGCTAACAAAGGCAAATGGAAACCAACCAAGGGCCAGAGAAATGATGGGATTTGGGAGTCACAGAAGGAAAGTGGGAAGATGTCAACTAGTTCGTTTTACAGGGGAGGAATCAGAAATCTAAGGAGATGAGGTGTGTTTGCCTAGGTCATACAGGCAATGGCAGCCAGGTTTGGAAGCCAGGTTTTCTCCTCCCCCTTCCACCCCACTCACCTTCAGTCTTGTACTTGCTCCCCCCGTGCCATGCTGCCTTCACATTAGCAAATGGCAAAACTGGGATTAGGACACAGATTCATTTTGTAACTCTAGTAAGAAGTGCCCTCACTGGGTGGCTAGGTGGCACAGTGAATAGAACACTGGCCCTGGAGTCAGGAGGACCTGAGTTCAAATCCAGCCTCAGATACTTGACACACACAAAGACTAGCCCTGTGACAAGTCACTTAACCCCAATTGCCCTCCAAAAAGCAAAAATTAAAAATTTTTTAAAAGAAGTACCCTCATTGTAGGTGGCACAGTAGATAGAACTCTGGATGTGGAGTCAGGAAGAGCTGAGTTCAAATCTAGCCTTTTATGAGTCTCAGTTTCTTCATTGGTGAAAGGAAGGGATTGAATTAAATAGCCTCTAACATCCCTTCTAGCTCTCAACCTATCATCATATAATAGAGAAGAATGGAAAGAATGAAATCTAACTGAAAAGAAAACGCCCCCAAGGGAAATGATGAAGACACAATGCAAATATATGTACTAATAAGAATCTGAGAACAATCCAGTTTAAAGAAGGGGAGAATTCTCCGTATGGACTAATGCTCTGACTCGTACATATATGCTGTTCTTATATAACTAAGGCATTTTATTCACAATAACTCTTTGAAGTAGTTAGTACATGTATCATGATCCTTATTTTACTGATGAGGACACTAAGGCTAAAACTGAGCAACTTGCCCATATTACACAGTGACTAGATGTCAGAACTAAGGTACAAAACTCCGCCTGCCCAGAATCCAAAGCCAATATCCTTTCCACTAGATCCCCTTAGGGTATGATGCTAAATGCATACCCAGATGCATCTCTGCGATACAGACCATTATCTCTATGAATAAGATTCTGATTCTGGCCCCAGCACACACACAGAACTGGATGTTGACAAATGTGAAAACCATGAGAATGATTTAGGCAAATAAGTAAATTACTAAATTAAGCAACCTCAATCAAGCATTCTGTGTAGGGGGTGATGCCATGCAGCCGAAGCTTATCATGTTTGCTTTGAAGAGAAGTCCTTCTGCAGTGGTGGTTAATTGGGCATTGTCCTGCATAATCTCAAAGGCAGAAGGTATAATTGATGGCAGATTGCTCCCGGGGTAACAATGGAGAACAAACGCACCTAATAATGGTTTACAAAGAATCCCCAAGTGGGGTCAACTATTCTGCATCTGCTTGACTGCCTGGGAGCCTCCACAGAAGGAGACTGGCTCTGGGTATCGAACATTACATTGAGCAAGATCAAGTTCACAGCTTTAATCTCATTTCTGTCATTGATTCACTGTATAACCTTAGCTCAGGCATTTAACCTCTTTCCTTGTAGCCTCATCAGTAAAATAACAGTCAGGACTGATCAGAAACAGAATGTTAACACACAAAGTCCTATGAAAATGCTAAAAATCAAATTTGTGTCATTAAGATGAAAAAAGTAATGAATTTCTCTTAGTGGGAGTTACCACACATATCTGAGGGCAGGACTTGGCACATGCTTAACACCAACACCCCCCTCACCCATCCCTCATTCCCATTGTTTGTAACAAGCCTTTTATCATTTTGAAGCTTGAATTAACATTTCTGTCTCTACCAGTTGAGTTGTTTTTCCATTTGGCAAACATTAGTTTTTTCCTGCTCTCTTCCCTTTGGGGCACAAATTAACCCAGTTGTGCAATGTTTTTTGTTTGTTATTCCTTTATTTGTGAGGGCATCCTCAAAGATGTCAGACTTCACCACCCCACCTCCAGTTGTGCTGTAAAACTCTTAGATTTGTTGGAAGGGGTAGCCATGAAGGAATCTTTGTCAAGGGCCTAGGGCAGTGGACATTCCTTTTCCTTCTGCAAATAATCTGCCTTCGGGGCACTGAATCTCTTCAGAGACTCCGCTCTCTTCTGGGGCTATTTCAGTATTGATCCTGTAATGCCTTTTCAGAAGAGTCAGCCGTACTAATGCTACCGAGGACAGTAAAGCAATCCTTCAGAGCCAGATACACAGTGTTTAGTAAAGACACTGAGAAACAAATTTCTCCATCATTCGAGGGCCCTGGAGGCAGTTTTTCCAGTTTGAAAATTATTTAGGGCCCTTTTTACTTCCTATAATCCTAGAATTGACAGCTGGCTCCTTCACTGCCTGTTAGCACCACCACCCGGCAATGTGAAAGGAGGGGAAAGCACATCTGCTCATGAGGTCAAAAAGAATGAAGTTGGAAGACAGTGCTTCATACTCTACCACTAATGAGGTAGGAAACATGCATCACCTTGAGCAACTCATGAAATTTCCATGGGACTCTGTTTCCTCATTCATAACACGAAGCAGCTAGGCATTGTAGTGGACAGGGTGTCTGTCTGGCTTGGAATCAGGAAGACCCTCTCCTCTCCAAGTTCAAGAACTGCTGCAGATACTTACCAGCTTTATATCTCTGGGTCACATGACTTGCCCAGGGTCACTTAGCCGGTAAAGTATCCAATACAGCATTTAAACATAGGTCTTCCTAACTCTGGGTCTAACATTGTAGCCACTGTATCAACTAGTTGTCCCTAAAGAGACAGCCCTAAGGACAAGCCTGCCAGCAAGCTTTTTTTGAGTTTGTCCATCCATCTAAACCTTTCTCAGCCTCATTTTCTCCATCTACAAAATGAGGGATCAGGTTTAATGGTGTGAACATTTCCTTCTAGTTCTAAACCCATGAGTTATAATTAGATGTCCTCTGAGGACCTTCAAACTCTCTAGATCTATTTAGTGACTCCCCCATAGGCTGAGGAAGTAGGTGGTTCAATCTAAAGACAGCACTTACTTATCAAAGTACTTACAAATTTTTATTATCTCCACTTTTCTTCTCCTGCTTCCCACCACCACCACCAATGTGGTTGCTGACAGTCATCTATATTTCAATGAGAAGGGGAAAAATGATATATTACATTAAAGCACTTGAAGAATGGCCTTGGGGAAAAATAAATATGCTATATAAATGCAAGGTATCATTATATTATTATCACACTGTATTTATTTGATGGGAGATTAAAGTCTTCCAATTTACAGGAACTAGAGTCCTTTCCAACTTTCCCACGGTTCCTTTGTGATTCTTCTTTGAAGGAGTCTCCAACTTCGTGCAACTACTGACCAAAGCTTAATGAGCACATCAGAATTCACAGTATCTTAGTTTTAAGCTAACTCTCTCTCAAGGACTAGTAGCATCTTAACCCAATCATAAAATCTCTTACTCACCTCCTTTCTCAGCCATTACTTCCCAGGCAGGCAAAATCAGAGGTTGAGGGTGGGGGAGGAAGGAGAAGAGAGTAGAGGAGTCAGGCTCAGGCAGACCAGGACAGGTGTCAACCCAGTTTCTGCTCTAGTGATTTCTACTGGTCCCAGAGTGAGTGTATATGTGCTTCAAACCTCTTTCCTCTAGATTGGCAAGAGGAAAAAGAAACTTAAACAAAACGTCTATCCAAGGCTATTGTGTTCTAACTAGACCATACCATGAACCTCAAGAGGGAGAGAAAAGGTATACATTATGTGGACCTCATTAAACTTTTCCACCCAGTCAAAATACTTGTAGGAAGGACTATAAGCAACAACTGATTATTGAGTGACAAAAGGAAAGTCTTATATTAATAAATATTTTATTAAGTTCCTGGTATGTGGCAAGACACTATGGAGAACACAGATGTATAAGATGTCTCCATCCTTGAGGACCTTACAATCCAGCAGGTATAAAGATAAAGTAACTGGAGGGAGCAAAGACTATGAACAAGAAGAGAATCACAGAATTTCAGAGATGGAAATGACCACAATGCCTATCTAGTGCTATTCATGCCTAAAAGATTAATTTGATCTATAAAATCCCTGACAAGTGGTTACCCAGTCTTTGCTTTAAGATTTCCAGTAATGGCAAACCCAACAGTTTCCAAGACAGTCCATTCCATTTTTAATTGTTGGAACAGCTAGGTAGTACAGTGGATAGAGCACAAGGCCTGGAATCAGGAAGACCTGAGTTTAAATCTGGTCTCAGATACTTACTAGCTGTTTGATTGATCACTTCACCCCATTTGTCTCAGTTTCCTCATCTGTAAAAATGAGCTGGAGAAGGAAGTGGCAAACCACTCCAGTTTCTTCGCCAAAAAAACACCAAAAATGGTGTCACAGAGAGTCAGACATGGCTGAACAACAAAAAATTGTTGGGAAGATTTTTTTTTTTTTACATAAAGCTTGAATTTGCCTCTGTATTGCTTTCACCATTATGTCTTATTTGACCCTTTGAGGAAAAACAAAATGGATTTTATTTCTCTTTTGAGTGACTTCAAAAACTTGAAATCAGCCATCATATTCTGCCTGTCTTCCCCTCTTCAGGCTAAACACATTTAGGGTCTTCACTCAATTCCTATATGGCCTGAATTTGAGGCCTCTCCTGATCTTTGCTGCCCAAATTTGACTAGTGAGTGCCATAAAAGTGAACAGAATTGAAATGAATAATTTTTTTTTCTAAATTATCTAAGAGAAATAGAGTATGATCCATCCATGGGAGGAACTGAAAGTAGATAAAGTCACAGAGAATGGGGAATGAGGAAAGTAAGTAGAAGAGAAAGAATGGGACTTTAGTATTGTATGAATTCGAGCTTATACAGAAAGAGGTCAAAGACTTCTAAATGGCACCATATTGATTGTTATAAAAGTCACCAGGATTTAACTCACTTATCATAAAAGACAGAAGGATCTAGGAGTTCTAATTTACATGAGACTTAACATCTACAGAAGAGATGAGGAAATAATTTCATCACAATCAGCCTTAGCTCTAATTGGAAACCAAACTAGGCGGGGCTTTCTGGAGGAGAAAGGATCTGAGTTGGTTTTAAAAGGAGGGAGAAGAAGGCTGTCTCACCAGAAAAAAGCAAAGGAACAATTATGGAAGAGAATACAAATGAGGTGACTGTGATATTTTGAAAGCACTTAGAAAAGTATAAATGACTGTGAAAGTTTCAGTCAATCTTTTCCAACTTTCTGATTTTCTTGGCAAAGACACTGTACTGGTTCGCTATTTCCTTCTCCAGCTTATTTTAGACATGATGAAAATGAGGCAAAGTTAAGTGACTTGCCCACTGTCACACAGCTAGTAAGCGTCTGAGGCCAGATTTGAACTCACAAAGAAGCATTTTCCTGACTCCAGGCCCAGCATTCTATCCACTGTACCACCTAGTTGCTCCATCCTGGCTCTCTTCCCACCTCTGTTTATGCCTCTTCCTTTCTCCTAATTCCTAATCATGGACATTTCTTGAGGTGCAGTTCTTTGTAATTCTCTGTCTGTTCTCCCTTGGAAAACTCACACATTCTTAGAACTTTACATGGAAAGTTCCCAAATGTGTCACCCTATGACAAGGCAGCATGAGCCAGTAGATAGGATACTGAACCTGTAGTCAATAAAACTAGTGTTCAAATGCTATCTCAGTTATCTTACTGTGTAACCCTGAGTAAGTCATTGAACTTCTCTCTGCCTAAATTTCTTAATCTAGAAAAATAGGGAGTTGGACTTGGCCTTCTGAGACCCTGACCAGCTTTCAATTTATGACCCCATGATCCCTTTCCTTCCCCAAAATTCCAGGTAGTCATTCTGTTGAATACCCTTTCCTTCTCAAAATTCTCTCCTCCCTTAGTGTCCGTGGTGCTAGGCTCCCTTTTGGTATCCTTTGATTGTTTTTCCTGGGTCATTTTAGGCACCATTCCCAGTTCCTGTTCTCTGCTTTGGCCATTCCCTGGAGCTAAGTCCTCAGTTTTCTCTTTTCTCTTTATACTTTCTCCCTGAATAGCTAACCCATCCTGGTAGTCTGCTGGTGTCAGACTCAAATAGAAAGGGATCCCTGTGGCAGCGTATTGACTTAGAAAATCACAAATCGATATTATCTATGTCATATTGTATTTTTATTTATTTTCTTTAAATTTCCCACTTAAATTTTGACCTGTTTCTACCATACTTAGAATTGTGTACACCTCTGCTGTATCTTTAACTCTAGCCTTTATGTAGATGCTTCATAATAAATCCATATAAATCTATAAGTCCAACCCTGAGTTCTAGTCCCTGATCTCTCACTGCTTATTAGATATTTCCGTATAAATGCCCCACTGCCACCTGAAATCCAACATATTCTTATCCATATACAAACTCACTATCTCCCCTAAATCTCTCTCCATCCTTCCAAATTTCTGTCAACAGAACCATCCTAGGCACCCAACCACATCACGGAGAACTCATATTTAACCCTTTTCCCTCCATTCCCTGTATCTAATCAGCCACCAAGGCCTTCCTTAGATTCTCTCTTAAATCTATCCCTTTCCATTTCAATGGCTTCCCCTTTCCTGTTGGCTATCTCTCCCCCCCCCCCCCCAGATTATTGAAACAGTCTCCTGACTGGTCTCCTTGTCTCCAGTCCCATTTTTTAAAAATTCCTCTTAGGCAACTGAAGTCAGACAGATCTCCCTAAAACATTGCTTTTTCCATGTCACTGGCCTGCATTAACCTTCATTAGTGCTCTACAGCTTGCAGAATAACCTCAGGAGGCCAGGCTCCTCAGTCTGAAAGTCAAAGCTTTCCGCCACAACTAAACTTTTCACTCCACATATACTATGTACCCCTACTTCAGATTCTAATGGCCCCATTAAGACAGCTCTTCACCCTGTTCAATACGGAGCGAGGGGACAGTAGATGACATGTTATTCCTGGAAAGGAGATGGGAACAATATTTTTTTAAAGATCTTTTAGAGTTCAGAACTTCAGAGAAAGGGGTAAATACATGATTAGGAGTTTGTGACTACTGTAAAAAGCAAATATCCTTCACTGCCTATAGTCTTCCCTTACTCCTATGACTATGCACATGACAGCCTGTGCAGCTATATATGTATTTAGATCATAGGATATAGAAATGAAAGGTACCTTTATAGACATTCAAGCCCAACCCCCATATAAAGCGAATGTTAAATGAGGGGCCAAACTCTGGTTAATGAATAGATTAACTAGGACATAAACATATTGTGTCATTCTAAAGGCTAAATGTATATTTAAGTAAGGACTTCTTCCTTTAGAGCTTTTGGTATAAGGAGGGTAGCTAGCTGGTGCAGTGGATAGAGTGCCAGACCTTGAGTCAGAAAGACCTGAGTTCAAATCCAGCTCAGAAACTTACTACTTGTGTGACCCTAGTCAAGTCACTTATCCCTCTTCGCCTCAGTTTGATCATCTGTAAAATGAACTAGAGGAGGAAATAGTAAAAGCATTCCAAGCCAAGAAAACCTCAAATAGGATCACAAAGAGTCAAACATAATTGAAATGACTGAACAACAGAGTATGGAAGGGAGCAAGCATTTATTAGGTACCTACTATATGCCAAACACTGTGCTAAGCACTTTACAAAAATCATCTCATTTAGTCCTCATAATGACCATGGGAAATAGATGCTGTCATCATCCCCATTTTCAAGCTGCTGACACTGAAACAAGCAGAGGTTAAATAAATAACTTGCCCGGGATCACACAGCTCATCAGCGTAGGAAGTCACAGTTGAACTCAGGTCTTCTTGACTCCAGACCTGATGTTCTGGCTACTGTACCACCAGCTACCTCTGAAAGTATTCCTTCACTATGACCTGTTGCCTGGTACAAAACGCAAACGTTATTGACTGGAAGTAAAATAACATTTGCATGAGCTGATGACCATATTCAAATCTTTTAATTAGCTTTGAGAAGAGATACCTAAACAGAAACATACTCCATTGTGTCCCAATTGTTCTGCACTGTGGAAATGAGCCGGTTTGGTTTTCTCTACTATGACAGATAGATGCTTTTATTTGTTTGTTTTGTTTAGTTTCTGTCATTCAGTTCCCTATTTCAAATGCAAAGTCAGCGTTTGTTTCTTGTTTCGTAAAGAGCTTATCAAGGGGTGTCTGCAACATAATGGGGATTTAATAAATGCTTGTTGATTGATGCTTGTACAATACTACCTAGAAGGAAGAGTGTTCTGCCTCAAGCAGTCAGTAACATTTGGAGATGATCAGGTCTTGCAAGAGAAGGGTATGGACAAGTCACTGCTTTTGATTCTTTTTCAGAGGTCTTTAATTACAGTTCTTATCTGAGAAAGAGATAAAATGGTATGTAGAAAGGAACATATCATACAATTTCTTTGGCATAGGGAACTCAGATGAGGAGAATCCTTTTACCAGTGCAGATTTGCATCTTTTCTTCAATTTATCATCTTGAAGAGTTGCTTGAACCATTGAAAGGTTAAGTGGCATATGCCTAGCATGTGTCAGAAGTGAAGCTTCAACAGAGGTACTTCAAATTCAGAGACTGGCTATTTGTTGTGCCACCAAAATGCTTCCTAATACTTCCTGCTTGGCTACCAACATTTTGGGGCCTGAAAGCATTAGAAGAGAGTACAATTCAACCTTGCAATATATGTTTATGGTGTTTAAGAGGGTAAAAAGTTTTTTTTTTACCACAACCCAGTTTTTTAGGGTAGCTAACATGAGCATTATCCCCATTTATAATCAGGATAAATGACTTGCCTAGTGTCATACAGCTTAAAATGTTTGGCATAGGATCTGAACACAGGTCTCCTTACTCCTAACCCAACACTCTTTCTAATATACTGCAATGCCTGGACTATTTAAGATCCTTCTCTTTCCTTCCTGACAGATTCTATCTGCATCCAGAGAAAAAATTGATAGAGAAATGGATAGAATGATTTTACACACACATATAAATACATGCATATGTGTGTATATGGGGTTGGAGAGGGAAGAAAAAAGGGGCAAAAAGTTACATGATAACTTTATATTTAAAAGGAATAGCAAGTTATGCATAATAGGTTTGCAGTTTCATGTGCAATCATCTTTTTTTGTTGTTATTCTACTGTTATGGAAAGATTTGTTTTGTTTAATAAGTTAAAAATAAAATAAATAATTTTTTAAAGAAGAAAGAATCTGGGATTTTTGGAATGAATATGCAGACTGATCATATCAAATTCAGTATAAAATTTCATAATTTACTTTCTTTTCTAGACCTAATGTATCCCACTGTAAAAGATAACTATGCATTTTATTAGCTAATTCAATTATTTAGGTGGTTTGCTTCATTAAAAAACAATTTTTCAATCTAAAATCTTTATTTTTTTCCTATTCTTGTTTTCCTATTCTTATTATTATTATGATATTTTTTATTTAAAGAAGAACACCTTTGAAAACAATACTGTATCCTGAGCATAGTGAGAGAAAAGAGATTCTCCATAAGACTTTCTCTCCAAACCCAGAGAAGATGGTCCAGTCATATCAGGGAAAGAGAAGATGCCCCTGGAGACATGAAGTGACACCTTAGGAGTTGAAGAAGGTGTGGCTTTTCAGAAACAAGAGTCAAAAAAAGCTGACAAGGTCACCGATTTGAAATTCACCTTCCAGAAGGACATGTGCATGATATTTTTTAAGAAATACATAGCATCAGCATCTTCTAACATGTTATTAGGTAGTTGCTTTCTAAGATGCTGAATAAAAGGAGAAACCTGTGATTAAGTAGTGATCCATGATTAAAGGAACTGATAGAATTCATTGGAAGCTTTGTAAGAAAAATCTTAGTGGGTTCCTGCCTCTGAGGAGCTAGTTTCAATTTATAAACTGTAATTAATCAGATAGCCAGAGCCAGAGATAATTCATCAGAGAAAATGGAAACTTATTTCTGTGTAATTCACTACTCCTGTGATTGATTGACCAGTTACTCTGGTTGTTTTTTTGTTCACTGCTGATTCTGACTATTTATTTTATCCCAGCATCTAAGAAATTGAAAGCAGAAAAGACTTCACAAGCTATATTCCCCACCTCAGTGATAACATCCTACATTTTCTCGGATTTCACAGTTTACAAAAATGTTATCAAGTATATCATTTCAGTTAAGCATCACAAGAAACTTGTCAGGTGGGTTACATGTATATGATTAATTCCATTTAGGTAAAGTTCAGAGAAGTTAAGTCATTTGCCCAAGGTCACACAGATAAAAAGGCTGGCTGAACCGTCATTTGAACCCAGATCTTCCTTGGTGTTTTTTTTTTCCATAACACCAGACTTTCCCAAACCCTCCAAAAAGACAACATTTAGAGATGAAAAGGGAGTGACAATAGTCATTTTCCTTTATGCTTTTCTTGCTCCTAGGTATGCAGTTCCTAATGCCTTTAAATGCTACCCTTATTTTTCTATAGAAGTGAATTTGGCGCAAGATATAAGAAAGATGACACAGTCAGGCAAGTGACCCAGCAAAGACTATTAGATGGTTATATTGCTGAACACAAATTTAAGCTTTTTGGCCTAGTGCCAGGATAATTAATGCATTCAAGATCATTTGCAAGGAGAACAATAAAGAGGAAATTTTCTAATACAAAAATTATTTTCTTTCTTTTTTTTTCCATGACTACCACCAACAATACATTTATTCCACTTTTGAAAATCTTCTGCATTTTTCATTTGGCACACAGACCTTCTTTATTGCTCCATGGCCAGGGGGTGGGGTGGGTGAGGGGGAGTGGAGAGGGGAGAAGAAGCCTTCTAATGTATAAAATAAACCATATGAATGTGTAAATATAGACAAATGGGCAGAGGAATAAATGGCAATTATGTAAATAGTAAAAGCCAAATGGTAATGTAAACATTTCTACAAATGTTGTCTTCCATAGTGGTGCCTCTCTGCCCTGCAACAGGAATGATCTTTCCTCTGTATACCAAGATTCCCCAGACTAAGAATCAGGAAAGACAAGAGACTGATCCTTCAGGCTCCACCTTGCCTCTATTTCCCTTTTTAAAATAAATTTTTAAAGATTTGGGAGTATAGTATATAGATTCACCCAAAGCTTACAGAAGAACCTGGAAGGGATTTAGAGATTAAAGATACCAAATAAATCATCTAATCTAGCCCCCATATGTATATGAATATATTTCAACAAAAGACTGAATGCTGGTTAACATCAATATTAACCAGAATATTCATGTATTATGCCCTTCCGAAGACTGATTGTAAAGAGAATAAGAATACTGCAAATGGGAGCCTCCTAGCAATTTCATGAACTTTCCATAAAGTAAGCTGCAAAAAATTAAATTTATCTGTCACAACATGGAAGGACCACTTCAAAAGAGCCATGATCTCATCACTGGGTACTCTTGATCATGTATAGACCAAACTCTTCAGACCTTGTTTGGATTACACATTTATATGGTTTCATGAGCTGATATAACCAAAACAATTCATCATTGGGTAGTCGATCTTCTTCTGATGAGTCTTTCCACTCTTAGCTAGCCTGTCCTCAAAGGAACAGACACAGATCTCATCACTAATCCCATAATGGTAGCTTTTCCAGTTTGATAGACATACTAGAGCTTGTTCTTTGCTGACAAAGCTTTAAGGAACCTAGAATCACCAGGTGATCCACTGAAAAAAGACAGGGGTGTGCTAGAGTCAAATCACACCAGCTCTAAAGAGCTGATTGTAAAATGTTCAATATGGGTGTTTACCCCTTGGAAGTTGGCAAATGCTAAGAGTTGGAGCTTGATTTATTATTTTGTTGATTATCTAGACTTGGGAAAAGGGAGAAATGAAAAGTGCATGTTGAGTTTTCAAAGAGCTCATTGTCAAACCTTTACCAGCATATCCCCCTGCAAGGAGGATTTCAGTGGAGGAAGTGATATAACTGCCTTCTTCAGTCTTACTCAGCACCATATAGTTAAGAGGAGGAATGGTGCAGCAGATATTCCAGGAGTTGACTTAGGAATCTTTCAAGTCATTAATCACCTCTGCTCCAAAGTCATAACTAAGAATAATGGAATTTATTGCAAATTCAGTTGAAAAGGATGAACAAACTTCAGGACCTCATGGACAGAGGAAGATGGAGCCTCCAGAATCCCTCTTTTTAATCAGGAAGAATGTCATAAATATTACCAGTAAAAAGTTTGTCAAGAGTCTCCGAGACAGATTGCTCTGAGTGGTTATAGTAGAAACGGGATGAGATAGAACACACTCCAAAGATTCTAGCCAGAATCCTCATGATTTGACTGATAAATGGTTCCCAGCTACTCAGTCCAGTGAGGTGGAGGCAGCAGTGGTACAGAGGAAGGAGAACCCTAGGAGAGGGCCACCATGATGGTTTCCTAGGTTCAAATGAAGGATAAAGGTCAGTGGAAGACTAAGAGGTACTGACATTGTGGGATAGAACCAAAGAGCATCCTCATCTTAGCACTGCAAAGCAAAGTCCCAGTCGACCTTGGCCTAGTCATAGCTCTTTCTGTTCCCACTCCCAAGTGGCTGAATGTTGCTAGAGAAATCCTCTAAAACTGCAGAATGGACCCATTAGTGCTTCATATTTTCTAGTCTTAACTAGACCCACTTATTGCACAGCATTTTCTTCCATTTATCTCTTACTGACTCTGTCATACTGATGGCAACTACTTTCTAAGCCTTCTTTTCTATCTTTAAGCCACAAAATTGCTATATTCTTCTCACTCTCAGATGATGATGATGGCACTTCCTACATAATAATATTGATAGTGTTAGTAATAACAGCTGTTATTTATGCCATACTTTAAGAATTAGAATTTGTTTTCATTTTAGTGTGTTTCCTCATTTGAATGAGATATTATCTATCAGTGGACATCCAGAGGGCTCCACCTAACATACCTTCATGATTTGGGGATAAATTACCAAAGACTTCCAGCATGTTGGATAGAGCCCCTACGGCAAACTTTTTAGAAAACATGAGTGAGAGTTGTGTAGAATGAGCAGGCATGGATGAATTGAGATCTGCAGTGTTGTTCCCTCCCTCCTGAATTGATGAGATCACAGATCCTTTTCAGTACTTTGAATAAGGACTGCAAAGTGATTTACATACTTTATTTCATTTGATTCTCACAAACAACTCTGTGGTAAGCATTACAAGCTTCATTATCTGTTTCCCAGCTTATATGCACATATTCCCCTTAACATACTCCACAAGCCACTTGAACTGATCATGTTACTCCGCTACTCAGTAAATTCTAGTGATTCATGTGTCAAGCACCGAACATAACCTCATCTATTTTCTCTCTACCCACCCACCCCCACCTCTTTTTATTCTTGTCTTGTAGATCCAGACTCCCTATCTTAATCAATCTACAAATGCAGCAGCCCCTCCCAGACCCAATACCACTATTGATCACCAAAGTTTTGATCTGTTCTATTTCCAGTTTGGGTTGGTTTGCCCCCTCCTTAGGCAGGTTAGTGGTTTCCACTCCTGGGACCGCCCAGCATTGGTGTGAATAACCAATTTGTTTGTCCCTGTTGCAACTTAAAACACCAGAACTCAAGTGATCCATCAGTCTCATCCTCCCCAGGAGCAGTGATTATAAGCATGAACCACCATTCCCAACATTTATTTGGCTTTTAAAGTTCTTTACTATCTGACACCAATCAATCTTTCCAAATTCATTATGCATTACTTCCTTCCCACAGCTTATACTCCAGTAAGTCAATAATATTTATTAAGTCCCTACTATGTGCCAGACACTGTGCTAACCCCTGAAGAAACAGTGCTTTTTCAGAGGCAAAAGATAATCCCATCTCTCCAGGAACTCATGGTCTAATAATGGAGGAGATGACATACAAACAACTATGTACAGACAAGGTATATAGAGGATAAATTGGGAGTAATTGACAGAGGAAAGGTTCTAGAATGAAGAGAGATCAGAGAAAGTTTCCTTTTTGACCACACCTGGGCCCCCATCTTCATCTCTATTTCTTTGCCCTGGCCATCTTCCATGAATGAATTTTTTGTTTCCTTCCAGTGACTACAGAGAATCCCTTTATTCCTTCAAGATGCACATCAAGTGTCATGTTCTACAGAAAGCCCTTCCTGATCTCCCCAAGTGCTAGTGTCTACCTCCTCAACTACTTTGCTTTTCATCCTCTCAAATACAATTTATTTCACATTTATTCTGCATGTATTTACATATGTGTAGTCTCCCCCAACAGAATGCACACTATTTACTAGAAGGGATTCTTCCATTTTTATATTTGTTTCCATGGTTCCTAGAACTATAAGACATCAGTAGATACTTAATAAATGTCTATTGATTTATTGAAATACAAGTTAAATATAAATGCAAGGAGGTCAGGGGGTGGAGCCAAGATGGCGGCGTAGAAGCAGCAAGGTCCAGCAGCTCCCACAC
>JAQQSW010002663.1:0-14893 GCA_028646575.1 Pseudocheirus occidentalis
CCCAGTGGGAGTGGGTGACAGAGGAGGAATTGCAAGAATCTAGTATTTAAAGCTATACAATCAAATGTAACTGGGAAATAATACATATGGGGACGGGGCCAGGGAGCTCCTCCCTGTCCTGCTAGAAAGCTAGAGGGGTGTTGGAGGAGGGCATAAAAGGGAACAGATTGTGGGAGGGTTCTTACAGTGGGATCAATGTTCTGGGCTGGGGGGTAGGGGCAAAGGGGGGAGAAAATTTGTAACTCAAAACCTTGTGGAAATGAATGATGTAACCAAGAAATCAAAATTAAAAAAAAAAAGAAAATGGAAGTAGAGGCAGTGAAGAGAGTTGTTACATGAATGACCAAGAGAGGACTCAGTTTTCACTTATTTCTAGTCAGTGGAAAGTACTTTCTTATGCAAAAGCAGGGATATTACTCTAAGATGAAAAGACCTTTTCATAACATACCCTTCCTCATTTATTCCCAGGGGACCCACAACATATTAGAATAATCTGTTGGAAATGGTGGAGAAAAAGTACGAGATAAAGCCCTTGATTTCCAATCTATACACACATTCTTAAATGACTGTTTTAGAAGATCAAGAGTTCAAAGAAATGTGAAACATCTTCTAGTCTTAAACTGAGTCCTAGTTTAGTTTGCTGCCCCTGACAACATTCTAAGGGAAGTCTCTCAGGCTCTGAAGGCCCATCTCAGAATAGGATTTCAGAAATGTACATTTCTGTTGAACATTGTTTTGAGAATAGAAAGAATTGGGAAAGGAGTCTTTGATGATACATATATTTAAGTTTCATGTATTTCACATATTTCATATATTTTTATATTTATATTTATATTTATTTATTTATTTATTTTTATATTTATATTTACATTCTATTCATGGGAAACAAATTCAGTGCTTCTTCCGTGAATCAACCCTTTTGTCTCTTTTCATTTGCTTCCGGGTAACCGTATGATTGTTTAAGCTGCTAAAGAATAATAACCAAGCAGCTACAGTCCACAGCAATCTTCAGGTATACAGCCTCCCACCCATAACCATACTGCCATCCTTCAGGGAAGGTATAAAATCTTTCATGCCTTGTAAGACCCTCCTGCAGCCTCCTAAAGAAGATGGATGACCAACTCCGTCCTCTCTCACTACTCTTCTGAGAAGCAGCTTGTGAACTCCACTCACTGTTCCCTATAGGGACTATTTATCAGAGGAAGTAGGTTTCTACTTTGAACATTGCTCCTCTAATTTGTAACTTTGAGGTACACCAAAGCACTCCACATCATAATGGCAAGTCACTTAACCCTGTTGGCCTCAGTTTCCTCATCTGTAAAATGACGCGGAGAAGAACATGACAAACCACTCCATTATCTTTTGCCACAAAAGCCCCAGATGGGGTCACAAAAAGTTGGACACAACTGAGCAATAAGTATCTCTGTTACATACTATATGCTTGGCATACAGAAGAACTGCCATGGCTCCTTGCTCAAGGAGGTTCACAGAGTCTTTTCTGCCCTTAGAACTTATTTCTCTTCATGCAAAATATCTCAATCCTACCCTTCCTACCCAGTGTTCTTGCCAAGGGAAAAATCAGGTGGCCTTCCCCTTCTAGAAACATGAGGGCAAGACCAACTGGATACCTCCCAGGCCTTTAGGGCCAGCCAGCTGGCCTATAATCCACCTTCCTGCAGCTGCAGGGGAGCCACATCTGGGTTTGGACCATCACATCATGGTGAGCCTGCTCTGATCAGCACGGTGGGTCATTGTCATTTGGCAGGCAATCACAGAACTCAGGCTTTGGCACTAGCTCCAGGAACTTATTTAGATTCACATCGATAATAATCAGGCCCATTCTAAAACATTACTAGGATCATAACCAAAACAAATAGAACCCCTTGAGTCAGAGCAGAAAGCATAGAGGTTGCTGTCAGGAAAAGCACAAACGTCTGGGAGAAGCTACAGAGGCAACAAGGCCGCCTATTTGTCTCCAAAGGTAATTGCTTTAGGAGGGAGACATGATACTAGAGTAACGTGACAGGTTTTTAAACAAACATACTGGAACTCTGACATGCAGATGATCCCTGCCCTGTGAGGGGTCACCTGGGAGGCCACACACTTATTCCAAACAGATGTCATTACTCAGAACATTTCTGAAATCTTGTTCTGAGATGGGCCTTTGGAGCTTGAGAGACTTCCCTTAGAATGTTGTGAGGCATGGCAAATCTTTGCCTTCTGTCCTGTGAAAATTACATTGGCACAGGCTGGCCTCAAATGCCTGGGAGGTTTTCCCTCCCTACCTTTGCCTCTTAGAATCCTAATTGTCCTTCAAAAGCATAACTAAAGTCACTTTCCTATGTGGGGTTTTTTCCATGCACTTATTATATGTCTGGGCAACTAGGTGGCACATTGGATAGAGCGCTGGCCCTAGAGTCAGGAAGACTCATCTTCTTGAATTCAAATCCAGCCCTAGACACTTAGTAGCTGTGTGACCTTGGGCAAGTCACTTAACCCTATTGGCCTCAGTTTCCTCATCTGTAAAATGACGCAGAGAAGGACATGACAAACCACTCTATTATCTTTTGCCACAAAAGCCCCAGATAGGGTCACAAAAAGTTGGATACAACTAAGCAATGACAGCAACGTCTCTGTTACATACTATATGCTTGGCATACAGAAGAAGCTTAATAAATGCTTCTTGATTTGGTTGATAGAGTTTTTCTTCCTCTTAAATTTACTGTGCCTTAAGACTTATCTGTGTACATGGTGTATCCTGCCAGTAAAATGAATGTAAGATTTTTGAGTATTTCAGGGACTGTCTCATTTTTGTCTGTGACTTCCAGAACCTAATACAGTGCTTGGCACATAGTGAGCACTTAATCTCATGAAACTGTTTCTCTAAATAAACTGAATTGGAGATGTGGACTTTTAGGAATAACTCAAAGGTACCCTGAGCAAACTGAAGAAGGGTTTATGTCATCACTTGTCAAGACCGAAGTGGTGTTTCCTTACAAATTGGTTCTAAGGATAATTTCACTTCCTTTTTTACAAACATCAAGTTTGTTTTACAGATTTCTTGCTATGCCCCAAGGTCTCATGCTGCTGGGTCCAAGTGACTCACTGACAAAAAAAATGAGATAATCCCTGCTCTCAAAGAGGCTTATTTTCTACTAGAAAGGTAGACCGTGCATGCACAAATAATTAAATGCAAAATAACTTGAGAAGGTCACAGCAGTTCCCCTGGGTGAGATCAGAGAAGGCTACATGAAAGACACCAGGGGAGCTTTGAAGAAAGTTGTGGATTGTGGAGAAGCAAAGATGTATAAGAGAAAAGTGTGCAAGATGTGAGGTAAAAGGCAGAAAGGTGGAGATGGAATGTTGAGTCCAGGAAACAGCTCGGAGATCAGTCTGAGTGGGCCAGAGAGTGGCGATTCCCACAGAAAGTGTCTACCTCGGATAAGGAATAGCAGCATTAAGAGGGAAAGTGTTAGGTCACGGTGGTGACCACTTTGCCAGGGGAAACATCAATCTGGACATCTGTGTCCCAGATCTAATTGATAAAAACAAACCTGTTACTTGTCTTATGGTCACCAATCTTCATCTTTTGTATGGGCAACTTACATCAGTGCTTCATCGATTCTACTGCCTCCACCAGTGCTGATCACTGCATTCAATAGAAGTATCAATAGATACTTCAATAGATACCCTTCTTTAGTCATCTGCCTTTAAGAAATTAGTTTATTAGCACACAAATGGTAATGAACCTCTCTAACTTTCATTGGGCTAACCTTTGGACAGGTGTGGCCTACAAGAATCCCATATCACTAGAACACTAGCATTAGGTGTGTTCATAGGGCTTTGGGGAACGAGTTTGTAGGACATATGGAAAAGAACTGGATGAATAATTTCTTTGGTTCAGGATACATCCCACGATAAAACTCCTTCTACAAATGCAAGTCATTCTCTGAAATTCATCTCTATTAGAGAGAGCTGTCTGAAGCAGTGGTTTCAAAGTCAAATAGAAATGGGCATCCCTTTGACCCTCATATTGACTTAGAAAATCATGAATTAACATTATGCTGCATTGTATTTCTCTTTATTTTGTTAATGGTTCCTGGATTTTCTGAGCTGCATGAGATTGACTACTCCTGCCTAGATCACAGAAAGATCAGGCAATTTGTTATTGTTCAGTCTTTTCAGTGTTGTCTGACTCTTCATGATCCTATTTAGGGTTTTCTTGGCAAAAATACTGGAATGATTTGTCATTTTCTTCTCCAGCTCATTTTATAGATGAGGAACTGAGGAAAACACAGTGAAGTGACTTGCCCAGGGTCATACATCTAGCAAGTTTCTGAGGACAGATTTGAACTTGGGAAGATGAATCTTCTTGATTCTAGGCCTCTGCGCTATGGTGCCACCTAGCAACTCCCATTAACTGATTTACTCAGGATCAAATACTCAATATGTGTCAAAAGGGAGGATAGGAACTCTAGACTTGTGGTTCCGAGGCCTGCTTTCTAACCACCACGCACATACATAAAGTGCCTTGCAAACTTTTAAATGATATATAAACATGAGCCATTATTTAGCTCTTGATTTTTACTTTGGAACAAAAGATGTGTAGAATATAATAGATGGGGGCAGCTAGGTGGTACAGTAAATAGAGCACTGGCCCTGGAGTCAGGAGGACCTGAGTTCAAATCGGACACTCACTAGCTGTGTGATCCTGGGCAAGTTACTTAACCCTAATTGCCTCCAAATAATAATAATAATGATGGATGAACTGCTGTATTTGGACTGAGGTTTGAAGATATGTGTCACCAGCTATGCGGCTACAAGAAAGTTGATGTTTTTTCTGATTCTTAGTTTTCTAAGCTCAAAATAAAGACACTAATACCAGCAACATGAGAGACAGGGCCATACATCAGCTAAATTAGAGCAGCCCTGCCTAGGAGCCAGGAAAGATCTTGGTTTAAATCTTATCTCTGAAGTAATAAATCCTGACTGGGTGACTCTGGATAAGACACTTCTCACTGCTCCCCTCTCCATCCCCTCCTCTTACAACTAAGACCCTAAATTGATACTTGTTCATTTAAATACAGGGAGATTTCAGTGAATCCAGTGAATCTATAGGCATAGAGCAAAACCCAGGGTACCCGAGGTCACAGGTTGTCTGAGATTCATATAGGACATTAAGCTAGTTAAAGGTTATCAATTATCTTAGATGAAAAAGGAAACAGAATAGTATGCAAAACTTCTCTGCACAACTAATTACTGTTGTAAAATACTACTTATCATTTGATGCTGACATCTTGCTCTTTGTCATATCTGGTAATGCATACATCCAAAGGACCAGCGAGGCCTATCTCTACTATTTCTGCTTAGAAGACAGACCTTCCCCTCCATCCCCACTCCCTTTGACATAGTATCCATAGGATTACAATTAATTAATTAGAATGTTTTATATATATAAATATATATATCTTGCTAAATATTAATCTAATATTTATTTTTTATATTATATTTAATTTTTAATATTATATTTAAATATAATTTAAATATGATATTTATCTAATATTATCTAATAATTTGCTAAAATATAAACTTTAGAACTATATCAGAATCCCTCTCCTCCTATCTGGATCACAGGTTTAAATTAAGTAGAAGGGGAGAGTTCATTTTGTTGTTTCAAAGTAAAATGGCTCCACCTATTTCCTAGATTACAGCAATTGGCCATTGCACTGAGTTTTCCTGACACTGCCCAAAACTATTGCTTTTTTATGGGCCACTTATAAAGGTTTTGTAGAACTGGGAGATTCAGCTAATTTGATGGGAATTGCCAGGTCTTGTAAATCAATAGACATCAGAGAAAAGCAAGCAATTAAGACATTAAATGAGGATCTGAGCTCTTTAGCAAATTGGCTTTCTGTGCTCATACATGGGTGTGGACTGGTAACATTCAAAAGGAAAAAGAGACATCATTAACTTTAAGTGGCTAGAGAACAGTATGGCCCCAGAACAGCTCAGTGCACTTAAGCCAGAATAATCACCATGGAAAGCTTTGCTCTCTTGTTTATTTTTTATGATTCGCCTTAGAGAGGTGGTACTTTGGGTGGCCCTTCCATCACACAATGTTTAGCCTCAGAGTAACATAATTTATGTGAGTGTGGCTATGAAAAGAAGTGGAAATCCTGGATGGGTGGAATGTCAAGACATCACCTTCCTTGGCTGAGACTTTTCTGTTCTTATATTAAACCCTTAAACGATACTTTTTGAGAATATTTATCAGCTTAATACTCTTGGATGAGAAATGAATAAACAGACACATGTTCCCAGAGTGTTAAAATCAGGAGCATATACCATGGATCTGGAAGCAAGAATAGAGACCATTTAGTCCAACTTTGTCATGCTAGGAAAAAAAGTGATGTCCAGAGAAGTTTTGTCTTGTCCCAAGGTCACACAGCTAGTAAATGGCAAAGCTGGGATTCCAATAGAGTTCCCACGACTCCAAATCTAACCCTCTTTCTCTCACTTTTGGGTCAACATTATTTATTTTTTTTAATTTTATTTATTTGATTTTTACTTTATAAAATACAACAAGCATTTTCATGACAGTATAATTAAAAAGAGGTGATTGCACAAGAAACTGCAAATCTATTCTCTACAACTTGCTATTCCTTTTAAATATGTAATGAAGTTCTCATGCAAATTTCTTTCTCCCCCCCGCCAATGGCTACCACTAGACAGAAATATACATGTATGTGTATGTATACACACACAGGCACATGCAGGTGCACACACACATGTAAAATCATTCTATATATACTTTGATTTATCACTTTTTTCTCTGAATTCCATTATATGTCCTTTATAGTTAGCAGTCAAAATGATTCAGTCACTCAAAGTTGTTCTTAAAACGGTATTGTTGCTACATACAATATTGCTACTGTACACAGTATTCTCTTGGTTCCATTCATTTTCTCTTCATTATCTTGTACAATCTATCCATGTTTTTCTAAAATTATGGAGCTCATGATTTCTTGCAGCACAATAATATTCCAGCACAAGTATATACCACAACTTGTTCAGTCGTTCCCCAGTTGATGAGACCTACAAGAAAATGTGAAAAACATAAAATATATTACTTATCAGACTTATGGGTAGTTGAATAATTTACGAATAAACAAGGGATAGAAAACTGAGTGAGGTCTAAAATGGACATTTTTGATTATATTAAATTAACAAGGTTTTGTACAAATAAAACAAATGTAGCCAAAATCAATATTATTCCTTAATGGGATGTACAAAAATGACAGCATCAATATTAGTGCTTTTTCTTTCTCTCTCCTTTCTGGAAAGAATTTTTGAGAATATTCTTTTACATTACTGAGTATATTTTTATTAGAAATATACAGACTTATTTATATACATGAATATATATGGGAAATGTGCATAATATACACATATAGGAAATTCAATGATAGTGTTGGAAACTCAAGATGTTTGCTCCATCTTTAATTTTTACATTATTGCCTAGAATAAGAGCTCATTTCCTTTTAAGATAATTTCTCTAATTAAAATGAAAAGGTTGACTTCATGCATTCTTTCATTTATTCATTTAACAAATAATAATTAGTCATCCACAGTGTACAAAGTAAAGAGAGGCAGCATGCTTGGATGATCTGAGTTCTAGTCCTGACAGAGCTACATAATAGCCATGCAACCCTAAATCAAATGACTAAATCTCTCAGTGCCCAAGGCAGTCCTGGAATACACATTAGTAAAGAAAAGCTTGAACAATAGGTGTAGAAATGAAATCATAAATCTGAATTTCTCTCTCCTCCCACTCTCAAAAAAAAAAGAAAAAAATTAGCAAGATATTTTTCTTAGGCACTCAAAGAATAGAGAGAGATTAGTGGTATAATGGAAAGAATGCTAGCCCTAGAGTCAACCTTGAGAAACTTGGATTGAACTTTTGGCCCTTCTTAGTGGCATGGCCACTGGCAAATCACTTAACCTGGCCAGCCCTTTTTTCCTAATCTTCAAAATGGTAATAACTCCTGCACTACCCCCTTCCCAAGATTGTGGTAAAGAAAATGATTTGTGAAAATCCTAAGCATTGTGTTCTCTTTCCTTGATGTCAGTTAAAGAAGTGCCATTAACGTCTGGTACTTCATTGAGAACACTAAAGGGAAGGGAAACACTTTTTTTTTAAACGGGGTGGGGGGGAACATGCGTCTTAATAGAAACCCCATTACTTTGCATTAATCTATGTAAAGACTGCATTTTGTCATAGGATCTGAGGATTTAAAACAGAAGGGTCTTAGAGATCCTGTAGGCCAAGAGTTCTTAACCTTTGCTCAGTCGTGGCTCCCTTGGGCAGTCTGGCCACTCCCCTCCCAGCTGCTGATTTTCTTTACTTCTGCACCTCCACTGCAAGGCTCATCTTGGAATTTCCATCAGTGCCTAGGGCCTCCTGGAACAGCCATCTATCCTTCCCTGAAGCTTCCTTACCCTGGAATATCCCTCCACCATGTTGCTCCCTTTTCCCACTGTTGAATTCCTCCAGGTGCCTCCATTCTGGCAAGGCCAACCTGGAGACTGTGCTTCTGACCCTCTGGATTTCGACATCACATCCAACGTGGATCCTTTCCCCCATTCCTCTTATGGATCATTTTGCATATTATTGTTAACTCCTTGATGACAGGGACTGGGTTTTGTTTTTTTTTTTGCTGGAATTTGTATCTCCCAGTGCTTAGCACATTGCTGGCATGAAGTAAGCCCTTAATAGAAGTCTGCTATCTGCTTGACTGTTACCTGTCTGGATATTTCTGCTCAGAATACTTTCAAATGCATGAAATAAACTATATAGGATTGCCAAGGAAACCAATTATATTCAAGTTCAGTTATCAGTTTGTTTGTTTTTTTGAAATTCACATATACCAGAATAAGATCCCTTGTGTCTAATCAAATTCTTTCTTCTTACAGACAAGGAAACTGAGGCCCGTCCAGAGAGATGGAATTATTTTATTCAAGTTTATGTATGTGCAAGCATATCAATAGTGATGAGCATTGATGAAGTTTTTTAAGATCTACCAAAAAAAAAAAAAGCACTTTACTTGCATTAACTCTTTTTGGGAAAAATCTTATGAGTAAGGCCCTATAGGTATCATATAGTCTCATCCTGAAGCTCAGGAGGCTAAGTAATTTACCCATGGTTATTTACATAGCTAGTTAAGCCTTTGGGGCACTTTCACAAGATACTGATCTAAGCTTCTTCCTTTTATCACACTTAGTCTTAAATCCTACAAACTGGGTCTTGAAGTTCAAAGATAACTCCCATACCTACTTTCCACTAAGTAGATAAGTCTTTTAGCACAGAGAGATAAGGTGAAGCAATGAACTTGTCTTTACACCAGCCAGATGACTGGAAACTTTTTTGTGTTTTAAATGAAGAGTTTATTTGCATGGTAAAGTCACGGAGAGCTTTCACATATGGTGAAGCAGATAGACGATACTAGGAATGGTAGTCACATCACGTGGGTCATATGACTTCGTCTTTTAAATCAGAGGTATTTAGGTAAAGACTTCCGCAGGCACCATCCAGCTCAAGCTTCTATGAATATGGGCTCCAGAGGGTTAGAGAAAGGGGAGGACAGAAATGGGATTGAGGCACAATGAACAGAGAAAACAGAGACACCTTTTCCAGCTCTTTATAACATCACTTGATCAGCGGTGTGTGTTTGTCCTCAGCTACAGGCTGAGTGTTACTGAATAGTATTTGAATACTGAATGATTTGAATAATATTCAATACTGAATAGTGAATAATATTTTTGAACGAAATGATCATGGACATTTATACTATCATATTACGGCCATAATTCATTTGGCCTTGGACTCCATCCTGAGAGAGAATGTGAGTAACAATATTATCATTTTATGGAGGACAAAACAGACGTATAGAGAGATTAAATCCCTTTCTCATGAACCCACTAATGGCAAAGGTGTGATTGGAATTCCAGCCCCCTAAATAGTCAAAGACAGTTATGTTCTGGTAAGAAGCCGTTAGAATTAGATTTTCCATATTTAAAGGGTGACCATTTTTCCTCAGTGTCCCAGCACTCTTGACATTCTTTGAAGGCACGTTAAAAGGAATTACTATTCTCTTTTCTTCTTTTTCCCTTTGCCTTTTCCTTTCCTTTGCACACAGATCCTGAGTGCTAATTCCAAGCTTGAGACTAAAGTCTGTGTAATGGAGTAAAGCAAACAGAACCAAGAAAATAATATACACTATGACTAGCATAAAAATATTAATGAAGGAGCAATAAAGCAAAGGCCACTGCTACACAATTATTATTTTTTAATTTTAATTTTTAATTTTTTTGCTTTTTGGAGAGGAGAAGGTAGGGCAATTGGGGTCAAGGCCACTCAGCTAGTAAGTGTTAAGTGTCTAAGGTCAAATCTGAACTCAGGTCCTCCTGACTCCAGGGCAGGTGCTCTATTCACTGTGCCACCTAGCCACCCCTGTGCAATTGCAAAATGACGAACGATCAGTAAACTTGTCCTCCTCCTTTCTTGGGTTGGTGGGAGACAAAGTGTGTGGAATGTTGCATATGGTTGCTGCAAAATTGACTTTGTTTCCTTTTATGTCCTAGGTTCTCTTATTCTTTGCCAGGGAGGAGTTAGAGAGCATAGAATCTGCAGAGGTTCTCAACCTGTAGGTTACAACCCCTTTGGGGTCAAACGACCCTTTCACAGGGATCACAGGGCTCACCTAAGACAATCAGAAAACATGTTATTTCCGATGGTCTTAGGAACGGAGACACGACTCCTCTACCTGTCTCCAGGTGGGTCTGCCCACATGCAGATACACCCACAAATGATTATTAAAGGGTCGCGGCATTAGGAACGTTGAGAACCGCTGCTCTAGAGTCAGGAAAGATGGAATCTAGATTCTGCCTCAGACACTCGCTAGCTATTTGATCCTGGATGGTCAGCTCATGTAACCCCTCTAAGCCCCAGCTTCAGGGCAGCAGATAGACTCATCTTCCTGAGGTCAAATCCAGCCTCAGACACTTACTCACTGTGTGACCCTGGGCAAGTCACTTAACCTTGCTTGCCTCGGTTTCCTCATCTGTAAAATGACCAGGAGAAGGAAATGTTCAACCACTCTGCCATCTCTACCAAGAAAACCCTAAATGGGATCACAGAGGGTCAGACATGACTGAAAAATGACTGAAAGACGAAAACAATACCTCAGTTTCCTAATCTCAGATATGGGGATATTTAGTTACGCCTAGCTCACAGGGTTGTTGTGAAGATCAAAGAACTTTGCAAACCTTAAAATGCTATAAAAAGTCTAGCTAATATTATCGTCATTATTATTGTGCCATCTGGAAACATCTATGATTATAAAAATAAAAGACTTCAATAGACTTTCTTTTGTTAAATCAGTGCAACAAAGAACCAAAAGGCGTGAGGAGGTGGGGGGTGAAGGGGCAGAAAGGGAATAAACATTTATTAAACACTCGTTACCTTCAGGCACTCTGCTAAATACTTTACAATTATTATCTCTATTAGGTCACAACGCGCAATATTGTGGCATTTAACAATTCCCTAATGAGGTATCAAAAACTTACATGGAGACATTTATTAACCATTCTAGAAATGAGCTTGGTGCGCATCATGGCCATACTTCCCTAGGCCTCTCCAGTTCCACCTCCACACCATCCCCAACTATTCATTGGCTGGCTGGGAGTAGGAGACACTCTCGGAATTTTCTGATTAACTCAGGGCTAGCCAGAAATCTCTTTTATTTTGTTGGACATGTATCTAAATTATACTGGTTATACAACATTTTATTTATACTATTTTATATATTTATATGACAATATATAAGTATATATTATATATAATATAATGTATTACATATTATATTATATGTAATCATATAAATATATATTATATTACTATTTATATATATATACACATTTTATTTATACTATTAATAGTAGCTAATTATTATTTATGATATCATTCCCTTAGCCTTCTACTAGGGCTCCCGCTGAACTCAGGCAGTGTGAACAAAGCAATTGTGTGCCGATAAATGTTAAACAACCAGACTTTCCTAAAAATAAAGAATAATTTTTAAAGGAATAGTTTTAAGTTTAATTTGCAAAATTAACTTTTTTTTTTATCACTTTCTTAACTCTAGACAGTCAAGAAAACAACAAATCAGGCTCCTGGTTTGTAGCTACTTCTGAGGTGTAAATAATGCTCATAAGGGCAGCTAGGTGGGCTCCCTAGCGCACAGAATGCAAGGCCTAGGGTCAGAAAGACTCATCTTCCTGAGTTCCAATCCAGCCTCAGCCACTTACTAGTTGTGTGACCCTGTACAAGTCACTTTACCCTATTTGCCTCATTTTCCTCATCTATAAAAATGAGCTGGGGAAGGAAATGGCAAATCTCTTCAGTATCTTTGCCAAGAAAATCACAAATTGGGGGAGAGCTGGAAACAACTAAACAACAATAGAAAAATAACAGATCATTGAAGTAATCATGAATTTGAAGTTGATAACAAACCAGAAATTAGTCCAAATTATGAGATATTCCAGTGATAGAAAAACTATATAGGAAATGATGTAATGTAACTTAGGGGGAAAACTGAATAAAAATGTAGAGAAAGAGCATATTCTCTGCAGGGGTTTTATCAAAAATTATGTTTATTTTTCAAGCTGGATCTCTGATTTCATTAACGTATGGGCTTTTTAGCAGAGAAAGCCCCTCTTTCAGTGGAGATCAGCAGTTCTCAACCTGTGGGTTATATTAAATTTGTAACAATGAAAAACATCCTGCATATCAAATACTTATATTACAATTCATAACAGTAGCAAAATTACAGTTATGAAGTAGCAATGAAATTAATTTTACAATATGAGGAACTATATTAAAAGGTCTAAGCATTAGGAAGGTTGAGAACCACTGGTGTAGATCAAAACCTGTTCTGTTAACTTATAGCTTTAAAGAGTTGCCTGGCATGCTTGATGTCTGGCATCAAGGGACTTGCCCAAGGTCACACAGTCATCTTACAAAAGAAGGATTTACACACAGGTTTTGCTGATTCAAAGCCACATTTCTATTCTCTATGCCATGATGCCTCTCTAGTGCATTTCACTGGTTTGCTTCAAATCCTTCTGTATGCTTCCATATGGTGTAGTTAATAATGATCTCACTTTGGAGATTCTTAATAAGAAAGTCACCTGTATGTAAGAATGGACACATCCTCATTTTGTCATCTAGAAAGCATTTTTTTTCTTCCTCAGGCTGCCCATGAGCAGGCCAAGCAACAGGAGAACTGTCTTTTTAGGAACTCATTCTTCAGCTTACCAGGAAAGCGGTTAGTGAAATCAGTTTACATTTCTTTAAAAGGCTTAGGAGGGTTAAATGTGACATTTGTCATTGGGATTTTAATTCACTTTTTCCATAGTCTTTGGTTAATGCCAAGCAGAGCTGGCTCTTTCCCTCTCCCTTTTCTTGGCTGATTTAAAAGTACCCCCTGAATAATCTGAATAATCCTGCCCAGCTACTCAGAGGCAAGTGTTGAGAAGAGAGGAAACATCACAGCAAGAATGGGGTGTTCTCCCCTATGTTCTAGACCCAGATGGAAGTGCTAACATAAAGATGAGGCATGGGGGTAGGGCCAAGATGGAGGCACAGAAGCAGCAAGTTTCCACAGCTCCCATATAGCCACCTCAAATACCCATAAAATATGACTCTACACAAATTTTAGGGCTCCAAAACTCACAAAAATACAGAAAACACATCTCTTGCTGAAGGCAGCTCAGCAGGAAGGGCTCATCACAGCAGGCTGAGAGCTGAAATCAGCCCAGCCTGGAACCATGGCCTGGCCCCAGGGAGATCAGGAGGAGCCACAGCTAGAGACTTCAGGAGAGTGCATCAGCAGCAGCTGGGGCAGTTTCCACATTTATCAAGACAGGAAAAATAAAGATTAAGAGAAAGGTCAGTGGATTTCAGCTAAATTTTGGGGAGAAAAGCAGTCTGGCCAAACTGCCCCGAAGGCAAGGAAGCAACTGAAGTGGCAGTTACCTCCAACCCCTCCACCCCGTTGCTTCCAAGCTCCTGGCCTGCAGACTGCAGGGGGGCCAAATGATCATTCAGAGGCTAAGTGCTCTTGTGTTGAATGGCCTGGATCCACATTGTGGTCTCTGGTAGTGGTCCTGGGGTGTGTTTTTATAGAGCCAAAACTGGTGGGGGTGGGAACAGCCCCCTATTAACTCCAGCAGCTATGAAAACCCCAGTGATTTGGGACAGAGCTTTCTCCCCTGGAAGCAGAGTTCCACAGAGCCAAAAACACAAATAATTTACTGGCATCATGAGTAGGAAAAGGAAGCAAAGTAACAGTAATAAAATTCTAGAATCCTTTTTTGGGGACAAAAAGGATCAAAGCATGGAACAGGAGGAAGACAACGCAGTCAGAAGTCTCACACCAAAAGCTTCCAAGAAACATGAAGATTGTCGACAAGCCATAGATCAGCTTAAAAAGGACTTTGAAAACCAAATAGGAGAAGTGGAGGAAAAAGTGGGAGGAGAAATGAGAATAATGCAAGAAAGAGTCAACAACCTGACTGAAGAGAATAACACCTTAAAAAACAGATTAACTCAAATGGCAAAAGAGGTCCTAAAAGCCAGTGAGGAGAAGAATGCCTTAAAAAGTCTAATTAGCCAGATGGAAAAAGAATCTCAAAAGCATTCTGAAGAGAATAATTCCTTCAGAATTAGAACAGAGCAAATGGAAGCAAATGAGTTTATGAGAAATCAAGATACTATTAAACAGATACAAACAAATGAAAAAATAGAAGGTAATGTGAAATATCTCCTTGAAAAAAC
>JAQQSW010002664.1:0-14893 GCA_028646575.1 Pseudocheirus occidentalis
TGAATTCTTTCAAGTTCTATTTTATCCTCTGATTCTAAGACATCAGGGCAAGTCCCCCTGGCTTTGGCTTGCTGAAAGCGCACCCCAGGACCACCACCCAAGACTACAATCGAGATCCAGGCCGCTCAGCGCAAGAGCACTTGGCCCTGATCAATGGATACAGCCCACCTGTAGAGTCCGCAAGCCAGGGGCTCTGAAGCAGCCCAGTGAGTGCTGCCATTGATTACAGCAGATCCTGCCCTTCCCACACTGCTTCCTTGCCCCAGGTGCAGATTGGCTGAACTGCTTTTCCTCCCCGAAATTAAGTTTCAAGTTTCACTTTTACTGACCATCTCTGATCCTGGTTTGCTGGATTTGAAGATCCCCTCAGGTGCTTTTGATCTCTGAAGTAGACTCACACTGTGCCTTGGGAGGCTTGGCTCTTCCTGGCTGCCCTGGGCCTGGCCGTGTTGCATTTTTCAGGGTGGGCTGGCCTTCTGGATGAGCCCCTCCTGCCAGGCTTCCCCTCTCCAATCTCTGTTTTTCACACCTTGGTAGATGTAGAGGAGCTGGAGGCTGTAGGTCTTCTCTCCTGCAGACTGGCTGCTGCTCGGCTCAGCTCAGTTTGGCTCCTTCCCACTGCCCCAGGCCTAGCCATAGTCTCGGCTTCAGGCTGGGCCAGCCTTGGCTCCTTGCCTGCCGCGTTGAGCTCCTGCTGCCAAGCTGCCTTCTGGGAGAGATGTGTTTTCTGTATTTTTGTGTGTCTGAGAGTCCTAGACTTTGTCTGGTGTCATATTTTATGGGTGTTTAGGGTGGCTCTGTTGGAGCTGCAGAGCCTTACTGCTTCTAAGCCACCATCTTGTCTCCTCCCCCTGCAACTTTTTCTTTTGAGAATTGTTTACTTCTATTCTTTGATCACATCTCTACTGTGGAATTGATTCTGGGTAAAATGTATATATATATATATATATATATATATATATATATATATATATATATATATGTATGTATGTATGTATATATATGTATGTATTTATAATTTATAATGTTATTTTTTAATTTGTTAGTTGTGTTAGTTATATGTATGTTGTATATCAAACTCTTAGTGGAGATAGCTGATACAAAAATTTTTCATATTCAAACACTTTCCTTCATATGTTAGATACAATAATTTTGTTTGTATAAAACCTTCTCAATTTGATATACTCAAAGTGGTCTATTTTATTTGTGTAATTACCTTGATCCCTTGTTTGATTAGGCTTTTTTTTCCCCAAAGCCCAATACATATGTATTGGTAAAAGTTATGTAATTTGGCCTGTTCCAGTTTTATAATATAATCTTTAATATGCATAAGATTAATCAATTTTAATTTTATTGTGGAATATAGAATAAGGAGTTCACCTGAACCTAATTTTGACACAACTCTTTTCCAGGTGCTAGAGCAGAATTTGTCAAATAGAAAATCTTTCCTAGATTATTCATGTTTTAGACTTACTGAACACTTTTATTGAATTAAATTATTTCTTGTTATTTGTTATTTAGTCCATTTCATTCATCAGCTATTTTAAAAAATTAAGCATGACCAAATGGAATTCTTTTTTGATGCTTTATAATTTTGTTAGATATGTGATGGTAGTTATAGGCAGAATCATTATCAAACCTGTAAGATGTTTCAGACTTTGGAGATATGAACACAAAGAGGCAAGACAATCCCAGTTTTTAAGGATCTTACCTTCTGTTTGTGGGAGATGTCTTATCTGCTTGCATAGTGTGAAGTTAGAATACAGAGAACATGATAAACTTCTGGGCAAGATAGGAGAAAAAAAGTCACCTATCAAAGCACACAAAATAACAAGCCTGTGAATTAGGTACTATGATGGTCACTTTTTATGGTTATGGAAAATGAGGCCAAGAGGAGTCAAATGGCCATAGCTAACAAGATCTGAGGAAAGATTCAACACCAGTTGACACTCCCTCTGACCCTTCTCTCACCTCTACGAAAATCTCCATTGTAAGCCAAGAGATCTACACACTGCAGGACTTAGTTTTCTTTACCAGAATTAACCTAGAGGAACTTGAATGTAAGAATGTAAGGAGGAGTCAAGATGGCAGCATAGAAGCAGGAAAACTCTGCAGCTCCCCCCTGCCATAACCACCTCAAATACCTATAGACTATGACTCTAAACAAATTTTAGAGCTCCAGAACCCACAACATCACAGAGAAACAAAGCTCCTGCTGAAGGCAGCCCAGCAGGCAGATGGGAAGGTTTCATTGCAGCTTGTGGGGAGACAAGAGCAGCACTACATTAATGCATGGTTATAACCCCAAGGTAGCCAGGACAAGCCATAGCTGCAGCACTCAGAGAGTGGATCACATGCAGCTGTGGCAGTTTTCAAAATTATGAACCCATAAGAGCCAAGGACAGAGTGAAAGGTCAGTGGAACTTGGCTAAATTTTAGGTACAGGAGCAAGTATGGCCCCTGTCTCCAGAGGAAGATGAGGTTGGAAGCTGTGTCCTTTATTCAGAACTCCTGTCTTGCAGATTGGAGGGGGTCCAAGAGATCATTCAGAGGCTATGTGCTGTTGCTTTGACCTTCCTGGATTGGGTCTTGGGTGATATTCTTGAGGTACATGATCAATGAGCCCAAACTGGAGGGGGCTGCAGAGATGGTGGACTCCCAATAGCTCTGGCAGCTGTGAAAACAATAGGGATTTGGGATAAAGTTCTCCACTCTTAAAGCAGAGTTCTATGGAGCCCAAAAGTCAAGTAATTGACTGGCAATATGAGCAGGCAAAGAAAGCAAAGTAAGCACAGCTATACAACTTTAGATTAATTTTGGGGGGGACAAAAAGGATCAAAGCATGAAATGGGAAGAAGACAACACATTCAGAACTCCTTCACCAAAAACTTCCAAGAAAAGTATAAACTGGTTACAGGCCATAGAGGAGCTTAAGAGGGATTTTGAAAACCAAATAAGAGAAGTGGAGTAAAATTGGGAAGAGAAATGAGAATGATATAAGAACATCATGAGAGTTAACCACATGACTAAAGAAAAATGACATCTTAAAAATAGATTAATTCAAATGGCAAAAGAGGCCCAAAAAATGGTGAGGAGAAGAATGCCTTAAAAAGTCAAATATCCCAGATGGAAAAAGAATCTCAAAAGCTCTCTGAAGGGAATATTCCTTCAGAATTAGAGTGGAGCAAATGGAAGCAAATGACTTTATGAGAAATCAGGATACTATTAAAGAGATCCAAAAAAATGAAAAAATAGAAGGCAATGTGAAATATCTCCTTGAAAAGACCACTGACTAGGAAAATAGATTCAGGAGAGACTATTTAAAAATTACTGGACTACCTGAAATGCATGATAAAAAAAACAATCTAGAAATCATCCTTCAAAAATTCTCAAGGAAAATTACCCTGATATTTTAGAACCAGAGGGCAAAATAGAACTTGAGAGAATTCACCTATCATCTCTTGAAAAACAATCCAAAAAAGGAAAACTCCTAGGAATGTTACAGACAGGTTCCAGAGCTCCATGATCAAGGATAAACTATTACAAGCTGCCAAGAAGAAACTATCTGAATACTGTGGAAAAACAATCAGGGTAACCCATGATCTAGCAGCTTCTACATTAAGAGATGGAAGGGCCTGGAATATGATATTCTGGAGGTCAATGGAGCGAGGATTAAAATCAAGAAACAGCTACCCAGAAAAACTGAATATAATATATCTAGGGGGAAAATTGTCTTTCAGTGAGGTGGAAGACTTTCCAGCATTCTTGAGGAAAAAAAGCGAAATTAAAAGAAAATTTGATATTCCAATACAAGAAGCATGTGAAGGTCAATATGGCAAAGAAATCATAAGGCAGTTATCAAAGTTGAACTATTTATTTGCCAACATGGAAAAATGATAATTGTACCTTATGAAACTTTTCTCAGTATGAGGATCGATGAGGGGAATGTAAATGTAAATATACACACTCAAATATATATATGTATATGCATATGTATATGTATGTGTATTTATATGTCTACATATACATATCTATCCGGGAAGGAGCATATGCATATGAATACATTTGTGAGTTTGTGTATATATGTGTACATAGTATATATTTTGGTATACATAGACAGAGGGCACAGGATCAATTGAATAGGAAGAGA
This sequence comes from Pseudocheirus occidentalis, assembly GCA_028646575.1. Taxonomy (NCBI): domain Eukaryota; kingdom Metazoa; phylum Chordata; class Mammalia; order Diprotodontia; family Pseudocheiridae; genus Pseudocheirus; species Pseudocheirus occidentalis. The sequence continues at coordinate 4,151 of JAQQSW010002664.1, forward strand.
TGATATTTTCAAAAGTCAAATTGAGAGGTGGGAGAAGATTAGAATGAGAGGAGACATGGAGAGATAGGATGGGGTTAATCATCTCATATAGAAGAGGCAAGGGATAACTGTTACAATGGGAGAAAAGAACAGGAAGGCAAAAGGAAATAGGTCAACCTTACTGTCACTGAATTTGGCTTAGGAAGGAATGACATACACTATAAATTGGGTATCTTGCCCTACAGGAGAGTAGGGGGAAGGGGATTAGAAGTGGTATGATGGAGAGGAGGGGAGGTTAGGGGGAGTGATGAGGGAGGAAGGAAAAGAATCAAACATTTAAGTTATAAATTATAATGGTAAATAAATTAAGATATATTTACATAATATTAATTATTTTTATCATTATTATTATTGTTTACATGCAACTGGGTAATAAGATATACAGTCACTGAGGCAGGGAGATCCATCTTGCCCTGCTGGAAAGTCAGATGGGTGATTGGGGTGAGAAATAAGAGAGAGCAGATTGGGGGAGGGGTTGTACCCTGGTACTACTCTTTTGGGTTGGTGGGTAGGGGAAAATCAGGGAGAAAATTTGTAACTCAAAATCTTGTGAAATTAATGATGTAAACTAAACATAAACAAAAGTTTGTCTAAAAAAAGAATTAAATGCAAAATCCAAAAAGAATTGCTGAAAAAGGAAAAAAAAACTATTTGATCATGTTTATTCTTGCTATGTATCATTCTCAGTCCTTTTCCTCCCCTCATGACCTAGCAAAAAAGAGAAAATACAAGCTGTAAATATGGAAATTGTTAGGTCTCAAAGTACTATTCTAACATCACTCCCTCTCATTTCTATACTTTTTCATTACTGTTCTTAATATTATTTATGTTCCTGCAAATGTATTGTGCTTTTATGACTTTTTTATGTTTGGTATTTTGTATTCCCCCATTTACGTGTAAAAATAGTTTTAAATGTTTGTTTCTCTCCTTTCCTCCCTCCCCACACCTTCTCCAAGTAGCAAACAATTTGATATGTTATACATATATAGCCATGTAAAACATTTCCATAATATTCATCTTTTGAAAGAACGCAGAGAAAAAAATACTTCAAGAAAAATAAAGCAAAAAAGAACATGTCAATCAGTATTCAGACACTATCAGTTATTTCTCTGTGAATAAATAGCATATGTTCTTCAGAACTGTTCGATCATTATATTGCTGAGTATAGCTAAGTCATTCACAGATGATCATTGTGAGGGATAATTTATAGTGAAGTTTACCCATTCTGAAAAATCAAATCTAGAATGGTTTTAGTATTCACTAGCCCTAAGTTTAGAGGTCACCTGACCTTACAGGAATCTGGGCCTTAGAGCAATGGAGGCCCTTACCAGTGCCACTTTAGCGCAAGGTATGCAATATAGGATGAGATAGATGTCTATGCTCAATTGAGTGCATGCCTTATTCTATCTTTGAGTCAATTCTGATGAGATTGAGCTTCAGTCACTCCCCCTTACCTTCCACCTCTTCCACTCCACAGTGAAAGCTTTTTCTTGTCTCAGGTGAGATCATTTACCCCATTCTCCCACCCCCTTTACCTTTCTCGTAGCACATTCCTTTCACCTCTTAATTTTTTTAGATACCATTCCTTCATATTAAACTCATACATGTGCCCTTTGTCTAAAAATACTCTTCTCTATCCTAATAATGAGCAACGCTTATGAGTTAAAATTGTCATCTTCCAATATAAGAATGTAAATAGTTTAACATTATTAAATCCCTTGTGATTTCCCTTTCTTGTTTACATTCTATTCATCCCTTGAGTCTTGTATTTGCAAGTCAATATTTTTATTCAACTCTCATCTTCTCATTAAGAATATTTAAAAGTTTTCTATCTCATTGAATATTCATGTTTTCCCTGAAACATTATACTCAGTTTTTCTGGACAGATGACTTTTGCTTGTAATCCTCAATCCTTTGCCCTCCAGAATATCATATTACAAAGCCCTCTTACCCTTTCATGTAGAAAGTGCTAAACCTTATGTTATTTTGACTGTGGATTCATGATAACTTGAATTTTTTTCTGGTTATTGCAATATTTTCTCCTTTACCTGGAAATTCTGGAATTTGGCTATAATATTCCTCAAAGTTTTCATTTTAAGATTACTTCCTGGAGATGATCAGTGAATTCTTTCAATTTCTATTTTACCCTATGGTTCTAGAATGTTGTGGTAATTTTCCTTGATAATTTCTTGAAATCTGAGGTCTAGGTTCTTTTAATAATAATAGCTTTCAGGTAGTCCAATAATTTTAAAATTATATCTCCTTTATCTAGTTTCCAGGTCATTTAAAATTATCAGTGTTTCATATTGACTTCTATTTTTTCATTCTTTTGCTTTTGTTTTATTTTTTCTTGATACCTCATAAAGGCATTAGCTTACATTTGCTCCACTCAAACTGTTAAGGAATTATTTTCTTCAATGAGCTTTTGTACCTCCTTTTTCCATTTGACCAATTCTACTTTTTAAGAATTTTTTTTATTCCTTGAATTTTTGTTCCGCTTTTGCCATTTGGACAATTCTTCTTTTGAAGTCATTCTACCACCTTGGCTTTTTATTTATCTCTTTATTCATTTTACCCTGTCTCTTTCTTTTGGTATTGTGTGTGTGTATGTGTGTGTGTGTGTGTGTGTGTGTGTGTGTGTGTTTCCTTTCCCAAGCTGTTGACTGATTTTACCACTCTCATTTATCTTTCTAATTACTTTTTTGTCCTCTTGTTCTTCATTTCTAAAATCCTTTTTGAGCTCTTTCATGACCTGTGAATAATTTATATTTTTCTTGGAGGCTTTGGATGTAGGAAACTTTGACTTAATTATTTTCTTCTGAGTATGTGTTTTGATCTTCCTTCTCACCATAGTAACTTTCTATGTTTTCTTGTTTTTTTTTGTTGTTGCTTGCTAATATTCCAAATTTATTACTTGTCTTTAAACTCTTTATTAGAGTGGGATTCTGCTTCCAGGGTAAAGGGTACCCTGTCCCAAGCTTTAAACTCTTTGTGCAGTTATTTTCAGAGATACTTCTAGAAACCTATAAATTTTCAGTTCTTTTAAGGTGGAACAATTTAAGGAAAGGCTCTAAGAGAGATCTGCTCTCCTGACCTGTACTCTGGTCTCTGAGTGACCACAAGTACTCTTTTTTGCACTGGAACATTTAGAAGGGTTCCCACTCTACTGTGGCCCCCAAATCTGGTGTGGTAGTATTCCTCCTCACCCTGGGACTGCCATCCAGGATTGTGACTCAGATGTGGGCATAGGAAAAGCAACAGAGTCCTGCCTTGGTGATAGCAATGAAACATCTTTAATGTCCTTCTGACCAGTTATTTAATCTCCTTACTGGCTATGGGCTGAGAGCTGCAGAAGCAACTGTTGCCATTGCTGATACAGTGGCTGCCTAGGTCTGTTTCTGGTTTGTGGGACTGGGACTGTGCTGGTGTGGCCTGTATACCCATCTCACCCTGATGTGACAGATCTTTCCTGCCAATCACTTAAGTTGTCTTTGGCTGGAAAATTGTTTTACTCTTTTTGTGGGTTCTGCCACTCTAGAATTTGTTTAGAGTCATTAATTAAAGGTATTTGGAGGGATTAGGGGGAGAGCTCAAGTTGAGTCCCTGTCTTTACTCTGTCACATCGGTTCCACCTCCCTGAAATGCGTTAAAATTTTGTGTAGTAGTATAAAGTACCATTTGGGTAAATTGATGAGTACGGCACTAAATATGTAATTTGACTTTGACAATATTGTCATTTTACTATTTTGTCACCGACCAACCATGAACACTATATATTATGTACCTCTTTACATTTTTCATATACTTAAGGGGCATTTAGAAACTGAATCTCTGCAGATATTGGGTGTCTTTTGATGTAGTGACACCCCCCCCCAAAGAAACAAAATTATATGTGATATACTTTTCAGTCTGCATTTTGTAATTATTTTGAATGAGATTTACCATTCCATTATCATTTCCTTAATTTTTATCCTTATTGTATAAATATATAGCTGATTTTCATAGGTTTATTTTATAACATAAAATTTTGATTGACAACTAAATGTCGTTTTGCAAAACAATTCTTCATTGCCATCTACTAACATAAAAAGTAGTGGTCATCTCTGTCTTAACAATGAACAACTAGAGTGAAATTGACAAATACACAAATTGCTTCTTGAAACGATATTGCTTCTTTTGGATAGGATGCTAAAGCTGATATCAGATCTCTGATAACTTGTATATATATATACATATATTCATGTGCATAACCATTACCTTTTATAAACCTTGATTTCCTAATAATCAAAATAGGGTTAATAAAATCTGTTCTAAGAGTCAGTGATCATCAAGAACAAATATGTGGTCTCAGACTTAGTAAAACTTAGCAAAAATCACATCCTCTTGATTCTCCAGTATACTCTCCAAGTATATTTGCAGACCAGTTACACAGTGGCATTGGTAGAGGAATTTACCTCTTGTGTGTCTTTTCTACAGGGGTGGGCTGGAGCAAACCTCTGACCTCTTTGAAGAAGCCAGTTGCTAAACTTTCAGTTTCTGTATTTATTCCTCAGAAAAGAGCTACCAGTACAAGTTAGAATTTGATCTCTTGATTTGTTGACTTGAAATTTAAGTATGTTATGGAGAAGATGTTAATATTGCAGTTTAAACTCTAGAATGTCACATATATTTTTCAATATATTCTCTATATCACCAATTATTAAAGCTATAAGTTTAGACTAAAACAAAAGAAAAATAATCTTCCTTTCAGGTTGTCTTTTACTTGGTGAGAGTCAAATAAGGTAATTTTTGTTAACTGTAAACTTTTAAAAATGCTATACGAAGGTCAGTTTTTTTTAAATTATAATTCCTGACTCCACTATTTAACCCTTTAAAATTTAAAAAGTGTTATGATTATTTTGGGCATCTGTGTGGTGCAGCAGATAGATCACTGGTTGTAGAGTTAGGAAGCCTCATCATGAATTTAAATCTGGAATCAGTCACATGCTAGCTTTGTGATTTCACCTTGTTTGCCTTAGTTCTTCATATGTAAAAGTAGCTGGAGAGAAAAATGGCAAACCACTCCTATATCTCTGCCATGAAAACCTTAAATGGGGTCACAAAGTGGCAGGCAAGACTGAAAAATGACTGAAGAGCAACATGCTTATTCTGTCGAAGGGTAACTTGTCATTATGAGGACATTAATAAGAAGGGATTTAAACAGACCTCTAGAACCTTCATTCCAATGAGCTCCATTTTTTTGTCAGCTAATTCCATTACAAGGAATAGAATTATTGAAGGCTTAAGGAAAACAACTGATATACTGGAAGGACATTTTATTATTTTGTTTTTTTTTCAAAAAAAGAAAGTAATGTCTCATATTTTAGATTAAACCAACGGAGCAAATAAAACTTAAGAAGAAATTATAGGTGATGGCATTTTTCTTTAAAGAGTTATTATGTAGATACTTCACTCATTCCTAAGCATGTGTTTAAAAATTTCCTCAATTACTAGAATTATTAATTGGGTTTCTATATCAAAAACAGTGTTTAAAAAAAAAGGAAAACAAAAGGAGTATTACTCAAATTCAAAGTGGTCAATTTTCAACGCTTATTCCATAGACAATGTTTTATATGGTGGATACACAGTGTCCAGTCATGGGGCAAAAAAAAATATTCCTTTCACACTGGGAATTGGAAACTAATTAGTTCATTTACTAATTAGTTGACATTGGAAACTAATCACCAACCTTGCCAACAGGAATTATTAAAGGAATCAAGATTATTCCATTCAATCTAGAGGGACCAAGGATGGAAGTGTGCATTTGTTGGGGGGGAATTCTATTAATATACAACCTTTTGTTTTGCTTTTTTGGCAGGCAATTGGGGTTAAGTGACTTGCCCAAAGTCACACAGCTAGTAAGTGTATCATGTGTCTGAGGCTGTATTTGAACTCAGGGTCCTCCTGATTTCAGAGCCTGTACTCTACTCACTGCACCACCTAGCCGCCCCCAATATGCAACCTTCTTGAGTGTAAATTGTGTTTTTAATCTTTGTCTTTGTATATATCAATATAAAATTGCTTGACTTGATTGAATATGATTATGAAAGACAGGTAGCATAAAGAATAATATTCATCATTTTCTATTAAATAAGTAAGTGATTGATTCAGTGGCAGAAGTGGTGGACTCCAGACCAATGGTGGTTTCCATTCCACAGACATCAACAACAAATTAGATGGTTAGAAGGAAAAATCTGTTGCACATGGGTGAGAGGAGAGCATATTCCAGTGCAGAATACACCAGAACAGGCCCTTTCCCAGCAAAGCAGAAGGAGGTCTTAGGAGCCATGCAATCAATAGTGGCAGCAGCTGCTTCCAGAAATCTCAGTCTACAGACTGTAAGTAGGATGAACAATTGTTTAGAAGCAGATTGGAGACATGTCTTTGCTGGAACTGGGGGCAGGACTCTGTTGTTTTGTGCGTGCTCAGATCTGATTTTTGATCCTGCATGACAGTCTGTAATAGTAATGTAATTGGACAATATTCCATGCCCCTTGTATTGGCAAGCAAACAGGTACTGAGTATATTATTTTAAGTTCATGATTGTGTCAAGTATTAAGACCCAAAACTTATAAATCCCACAGTGGGATAACTTGTTGACATAACAGGAAGGGGTAGAATAGGGAGGAACTAATACTAAATAAAAGGATAAGCCCAAGGGGAGAAAGGCCAGAACTTCTGGGAGTGAGCATCTGGAGGCTTAGCTGCTATTACTTGATAGAGAGAGAAAGAGAGAGAGAGAGAGAGAGAGAGAGAGAGAGAGAGAGAGAGAGAGAGAGAGAGAGAGAGAGAGAGAGAGAAATTGAGAAGTGAGAACTGAACTGAAAGTTGAGAAGAACTGAGAAATTAGAAGAAAGGAGAACTGGGAGGAAGCTTAACTGAGGTACCAAAATCCTGGAGGTGGGTCTTATCGATGTTTTCAGAGGTCCTGCGACTACAGTGATGATTTTTGCTTTTTCTTCATACCTTGTTGTTGGGTCTATGTTGATTTCACAGGCAGAAAGCTAATTAATGAGGATGCTGGCAGTATGAATGAATGTTATTGTGGCTTTGTTAAGTTTGTCTTCTCAGGAACAAAAATTGTAAAGGACTTGAGATGGGCTAGACACCGTGACCTTCAATATGAAGCAGAAACTGGACAAAGACCTGGACAAGTAGGAAATGGCAGGATCTGGGACCACGGAAGAAGAACCATGGAAGCTGATAGCCTGCCTCAATAAAAGATGGAAAGACTTCTCCTTGGATATTTAATGCAAACTGAGAAGATCATGATTTACTGTGCCCTAGGGGTGGAGAACTTTGACCTTTACATTTAGATAATTGAGTAAAGGACTTAATAATCATTGATTATTGAAAACAAATCACCAAATAAGAAACGGAGAAGACTTTTTGATTGAAGAGATTAAAACAACGTGACCTAGGGGTGGAGAATTTTTGGTCTTTCTAATTTGTGATTGAATTAAGGACTCACTATATAATTGAGTTACTAACTGAATGATATATTTTGTTTAAAACTATGTGGCCATTGCAATGAAAACTATGTGACCATTTTAGTGATAAGTTCTTATGCTATACATAGTAAATGCTATACTTTGATTTCCATGAATGTTTGGTCTTAGTTTGCTACTGAATACATGGAGAGTTCACTACCATGTGTAATCAGAACCTTGAAAGCTATCCACAGCAGCAGTCTTCTGGAAAGCTGTTCATGCTTGGTTTTACACAGTTCCAGGGTGAGGAGGAGCACTAGCATACCAGAGCTTAGAGCTGGTATGTGAAAAGGGTGAAAAAGAGTGAAACGGGAACTCTACTCACAATTCCAGGCCAGAAAGTTGTACTTGTGGTCACTCACAGACTAGGGTCCAGGCCACGACAATAATAAATACACACCTGCTTAGATCATACCAGTTTGGAAAAACTGAAAACTTATAAGTTCCAAGAAGTATCTCTGTAAATAGCTATATAAAATCCCTGAAGCTTGGTACAATGTATCCTCTACTATGGAAACTCTTACTTTAATAAAGAGTTAAAACACCAAACAATAGACTGCAAAAATAAGTAAAGAACAGAAAAAATATCTGAGCATAGAACATTACTATGGTGACAAGGAAGTTCAAAACCCACACTCAGTAGATGGCAAAGTCAAAGCTCTTGCATCCAAAACCTTCAAGAAAAATAGGAATTCATCTCAGGTCATGAAAGAACTCAAAAATATTGGCTCAAAGTGAGAATAATATAAACACTCAACAGGGCATAGAAATCTATCTTACTCTATAGGACAGTAGGAAGGGAAGGAGATAAGAGAAAGCAGGTATTAGTTGAAGGCTTAGCAGATTGGGGAAGGGGTACTTAGAAATAAAATGCTTTGTGGGAGATACAGGGTGAAAGCAGAGAGAGAATAGAATGTGGTGAATTGGTTGGATGGAAATACAATTAGCAATAGCTAACTCTGGAAAGAACATTGAAGCAAATTTCTCAAACATATAGAGAAATGAATCAAGTTTATGAAACTAAGAGCCGTTTCCCAATTGATAAATGATCAAAAGATGAGATCAGTTTTCAGATGAAGTAATTAAAGCTATCTATAGCCATACATTTAAAAAGTTCCAGCTCAATACTGATTGGACAAATGCAAAGTAAAAACAATATTATGTTAATATCTCATGAATATGAGATTGGCCAGTAGGACAGGAAAAAAATGGGAAATGTTAGAGGTTATGTGGGAAAATTTAAAAAAAATACTTATACAATTGATGAAGTTGTACAGCTATTCAATATTTCTGTAGAAAAATTTGTAGTTACGTTCAAAGGGCTAAATCTTGTATGTGCTTTCATTGAGCAATACCAGTATTAACTATGTATCCTAAAAGAGATTTTAAAAAAGTACAAAGTTTCGTATGTACAAAAGTATAATAATGTTTACATTAGCTCATTTTGCAGAACAAAGAATTAGAAATTAAAGGGAATCCACCAATCTGGGAAAAGCTGAAAAATTATGGTATGTGATTATGATGGAATATTATTTCGCTAAAAGAAATGTTGAGCAAGATGCTCTCAGAAAAGCCTAGGCCCACAGTGGTTCTCAACCTTCCTAATGCCGTGACCCTTTAACACTTGTGTGTGGGAGTATTTGCATGTGGGTGGACCCACGTGGATATGGATAGAGGAACAGTGTCTCAATTCTTCAGACCATCAGAAATATGTGTTTTCCTATGGTCTTAGGTGACCCCTGTGACCCCTGTGAAAGTGTCATTTGACCCCCAAAGATTCACGACCCACAGGTTGAGAACCTCTGGCCTAGGAAGACTTGAATGAGTTGATGTAAAGTGAAATGTACTGTGTACAAAGTAACAGCAATATTGTAAGGTGCATTACTCAGCTATTTAACAATATAACATTTGAAGACATCACTGAAGAACTTGCATTGAAAAATGCTATCCGTCCTCAGAGAAAGAACATATGGTTTCTGAATACAAACTGAAACATATTCCTTTTTCACTTTCTTAATTTTCTTGACCTTTTTGTCTGTGTTTTCTTTAACAAAATGACTCTCACGGAAATGTTTTGCATGACTAGACGTATGTAAACTGTATCAAATTGTTTGAATTCTCAGTGTGGGGGGTGTGGAGGGAGGAAGGGAGAAAACACGAAATTTTAAAAATGAATGTTTGAAATTGCTTTTACATATATCTAGGGAAAATAAAACAATAAAATTAAAATCATTAAAAGCTGAGGATATATTCTATTGCTACAATGTCTAGTATTCAAAGCATATTTGAAGGCCACTGTAATGGAGGAGCTCTTGATTTTCTTCCAGTACTAAGACAAATCATTTAAACAAATATGGAAAATTTTAAGATTTCTTTTTCATATGTCACAATGAAAAAAGCTCATTTTGAGAATTTAATTTTTATTTAGTTGATGTACTATTGTACTATTTTATTTAGTTGATGTACTATTGTACTATTGATGTACCAGTGAAGATGTACTATTAGCCAAAAAGAGAGAATGTTCAAGGAATTGTTTTTCAGTTCATCAAGTGTACCATGTTTAAGGGATGCATGTTTATGTTTACATACATGTATGTCAATAAAATCCAGAAATTCAGAATAATTTTGGGGTGGGTGGAGACTTGATACAGTGAAACAAAATCTATTTTTGCTGTGGTGTTATTACTGTCTTGACCATTTCTGAAATATCTCCTTGTATAATAACTTTGTAGCCAAATTGTAATTAAAATCTTCTAGTATTGTTTACTTCATAACTAATTCTGGCCTGTGACCTGTAACAACTATTCTCAAGATTGGTTTACTACTTCATTAAACTGACTTGGTACCAAATGGATTTTGTCAGTTTCCAAAAATCATATTTGTCCTCAAATCATTTGCTGCTGCTGAAGACATTTAAATGAAAGCACCAGAGCCTTTAAACTTCATGGAAGGAGTTCCAAAAGCATTTTAGACAAAGGACTTTTGTGGTGAGGATAGTTGTATAGCCAATCAGCAGCAGATTCCTGAGAGAATACTACTGTGAACAGCTTTTAAGATGCGGATTACACAGTATTAGTGAACACTCTGTTTATTCCATTACAAATCTTTATTCAGTACAATGTTCACAGTTTCAACAATTCACAATATTATATACAATCTTCAGAACAAGGAAAGT
>JAQQSW010002665.1:0-14892 GCA_028646575.1 Pseudocheirus occidentalis
TCTACACAACCAGACTACTGTACAATATGAAAGTGTTTGCAGATTCCATACATGATGGTATGCCACCAAAGGAGGGGGAGAGAAGGGAGGGGAGAAAATCTGAAACTCAAGTGATTCTGTAAATGAATCTTGTAAACTAAAAGTAAATAAACAAGTAAAAAAAAAGTTTGCAATTCTTTTGACAACTGTTAATTCATATCCTTTGGCCACTTATTCATTCAGGAATGGCTATTGTGTGTGTGTGTATATATATATATATATATATATGAGTATATATGCATGCATACACACATATATCTTATACATAGATGTATACATACTATCTTTCATAAAACCCTTATCTGAGAAATTTGATACAAATATTTTTTCCCATTCAAACACTTTCCTTCTTAACCTACATACATTAATTTTGTCTACGTAGAAGCTTTCAATTTTATCCTAATAATTTATCAGGCTATTACTTCTTTAGACTTCTTTTTGTCTTGACCTGCACAGAGAGATGCAGCTACTTTACTTTTTATGCATAATTTGTAGCTAGGGGAATTGTGAATTGGTAAAGATTAGAAAAAAAGTTTAGTCCTACATCTTGTTATTCATGTGACCTAGAAACATATACTCTACATTTTCAACTAGATTTTCTCCCTCTTGCAGTCTTTGGTGCTTCAATCTTTTTTCCTTGAATTATCCTATCACTTAATGAATGCTGCCCCTTTGACAGTAGGTACCCCCCTAGAACTAAACACTGCCTCTCCATTTTTCATAGGATAAACTTTTCACTGGTATTGTTCCCTGCCATAAGTAACTACTGAGAAGACAGTACTGGCCCCAGATAGATTTCAATTCTCTTACCTTCAGGCCTACTATAACTACTCTCACCATCACTTTGTCCCAATTCCCTGTCTAGCTCTTGTATTTTACTTCTCTGGCTAATTAGCTTTTGATGCATTTTGTAGTGTTGTGGGAAGGTGGAGTGGGTATTCTGGACAGAGTATTTGCAGTCTTAGGATTTTCCAACCTACTGGCCATACTAGGTTGAAAAAAAGTCTGATTCCCTTTCTCTGCTCCTGACATGGCTCTGCAAAATCAATGAACTCATGCCAGCAAACCCTCTTTAGCAAGAGGAAAATATTTTTGTGGGTGCTCATGGGGGGATTTGTGCCTCCTTGTCACAGCATAAGGGGAAGTAAAAGGTTAATGAGTGACTGCATTAAGGTTTATAATTATCATCATGAGATTATAGTTCTTTAGATGGATAGGTGATATGACTTCTCTAACAGAGTTCATTAAAAAGCAGAGCAAAGTAGGATTCTCTATTAAGGATTTAACACCTTCAAGAATCAGATATTCTAATAATCTTTTGTTTTAGAAGCTGATTTGAGAAACAACATGAAATCTGAGTTTTCTTATCAGGAAACCAAAAACTGGTCACTCACAGGTCTTCTCTTCCTTTAGCTGACAAATTTGTGGCCTGAACATTGTAATCTGCACAGCTCATCTACCTGGTAGCATACCTTCTTTAGATGGTCTCTATCTTTTTTTTTCCTTAAGGTATCACACAAAGCAATGTATTTAATATACTTTAAATCATTTTGGAAGTAGACAAAGATATTTAATGTTATTTTTAGGAATTGATGGAGCAGGCAGATAGAATAAAGTCAGTGAGTGAAGCAAAAATTTCATAGAATCAAAATTATCTTCTCTCTGTAGCAGGTCTCCAAGATGAACACGCAGTAATATAGATAAGGGAATTCAGCATACCAGATCCATTATTAAAGGCTAAGTCAGCTGGCCCGAGACTCAGGGGTATGAGTTGAGATTGGCCACCAATACTTCCCTCTTCCTCCTCCCTTCCATTTTCCTTTCATCCTGCCCTGTGAAGGGTTGGGATCAGGGTATGAGAGGAAGGTGGTAGAACAGCATAGAAGGACAAGGGGCATATTAACATTTCTTACTACATACTCAATCTGAAGCACATCCTCATTGAATGGAATAGCAAATAGAATTATTTGCACTATTTAAACTTCTTCCCCTACCTCCATTAAAAAAAAAATCAAGCCCTGAATTTAAGTTAAATGTGTGTAGGATGTGACTCAATTCTATTTCAGAGTGAAACTAACTTCTTACATGCTGACATCACAACAGTGCCAGTTTTCCTAGACAGGAAGGAAGCAGCCATTAAGAACCTAAGGCCTAACCAACTAAGAGATTTAACATTCTCCTAATGTAGAAACAAACATCCCTTCATACAAAGCATTGCACTGAAAACTACATCATAGATGTACTTGAAAATAACTTACTACCAATTATGTTTTATATTTATTTTGTAGTCCTCCCACAGTATGCAACAGAGAGTATGCATTTAGGAAGTGTATTATAAATAGCTGCTGACTAATTAATATCACAATTATTCTCATTCTGTAGGATAGAATAAGACATCATTTAAAGCTTAAGCCACTGTTAGCAAATCTCAAGGGGGAAAAGAACAAATTCCATAAATTGTAGGCCTCCTATATCAGTTTCAAATCATAAGGAATCTCATCATGAATTTTATTTTAGTTCTCTGAGTGAAACTTAAAAGAAAAAATTATACATTCTCTATTTTAAAGTTAAAAATAGCTTTCAGTGAAACTCCTGTGGGGGAAAAAACTTCTTTGATTAAATGTATTATACTTGTTCATAATAATTATTTACTTAGTATCAACTATAGTTAGTATCAACTATATCTCAATTTTTTAAAATTGCAATTATCTATGCAAATGTTTTATAATCATTAAAGCATATCACAGAACTTTCCTATAAGGCAGAAAAATAAGGCTACCTTTTTTTGTCCTAAAATTATGATTTAATAGATGTAGAGAACTCCATGGGAGTAAGTAGTTCTAGCTTTTACAATGCAAAATGTGTAATTTACAATCTTAAAACACTGACTGTGGTTATTGAGACATTAAATGAAACATCCTGAGTAACAGAGCCAGTGTATATCAGAAGAAGGGCTTCAATATGTCTTCCTGACTCTAGAGTCAATTCACTATCCACTATTTCATGCTGCTGCTTCTTACACAGAAGAACTTAAACCTGATAGCAAGCAAGCTGCATAAGGTGACAAGGGAAGGAAAGGTCAATTACTCTTTTATGGATTAATAATAAATATTATTAAAACACTAATGACAATGAGAATGAAAATTTATATTTTGTATCCTAACACCTAGTCTTGGGTTTTAGCTCACTGTCTCTAAAGGCTATACTATTCCAAAAAACAAAAGTAAAACAAAAATACAAACAATTACAAAATTTGATTTAAATACCTGTCAGGTAAGACAAACTCCCCCCAAAATCCCCCCCCCACACATGCACACTCACACACACATACACATATGTATATGTATAGCAGTTTTAATTTTTATAAAGTTATTTTGTGCAAGTTGCTTACTAAAGGCAGAAACACAGAAGAAACTAACCTTTGGCCAATTGTATTTCAGAATAGTGGCCCTCTTTCCATCACCAAGTGCACTCCTAAAATAAAAGAAATAAAAAACTTGTTTTATAACATTTACTGTGAAGCACAAACTGTTTCAGACATAAAGTTTCAGATACACTGCCTGCTGCAATCTTACTCATTAGTAATACTTTCTGTCCTAAAATCATTAAGGATTTTTGATCTTTAATGCAACATATAAATATCAATCACATAATATTCTCTCTCTCTCCTTAAACAATGATAGTTTTCTGCTAAAAACAATGCTCATGGCAGTATTTTGAGGTTATCTCTACATTTCATTACAACTAAGTTTGTTAACTACCAACAATAAGGTACCAAGGACACAAAGTTAAAAAATAATTAAGAACCTGAGAAATCATAGACTATGATAAAATACAAGTGTACAATTGTTGGGGGAAAAGGGAGTCTGGGTGGTCTGCAGGGACTACTGCAGCAATAATCCTTGTCAGGGAAGAGCCTATGATATCCAACAAAAAAGAATCAGAGAGGGATGAATAATGATTAAACAATTTCCTCCTTTTTAGTTTTCCACTACATGGTTATCCTACTAGGACAAAACTAGAAGCAAATCCTAATTTTATTGGGTGGGACAGGCAGAACTTTTTTAACGATTTTTTTTGAAAAAGGTGGGTTCCAAAATACCCTTTAAGCACTGCAAAATGCTCATGTTAATATTAATTATAGCTAACTCCAACCCTAATCATAACTGACACTAACCCTAATATCACAGGACAAATTAATATTTACTCAGCTATAAAAATTGAACCTTTAAAATTCCAAAGCGAACTTCTAATAACTAATTTATTTTTTTACATATACCCCAAACCCTTAAAATTCCCAAGGGAAAAGACTTTTAATTCAATAATAAACTTTGAAACATATCCTGGGAAATTTTGAAAATTTCTACTAAATTAATTTCAGTTTACTTGGAACACAAAATTAAGTTGCTTGGCTATCTTCATCTCAAAAGAGCAAGATGGAAAAAACAGATAAGCTACTTCAAATTTATTCTAATGGTGCTTTCTGTTGTTAATTTGTTTTTCAGTCATGTACTACTCTCCATATCCCCGTCTGAGGCTTTCTTGGAAGAGATACCAAAACGGTTTAACATTTCTTTTTCCAGTTAATTTTACAGATGAGAAACTGAGGCAAATATGGTTAAGTGACTGTCCTGCGTAAGACAGCTAGTAAGTATCTGAGACTCAATTTGAACTAATGAAAACCAGTTTTCCTGATTCCAAGCCCAGTACTCTATATCTGCTGTGCCACCTAACTGTCTATCTAGTGCTGCTTACCAGATGGAAAACTGTAATTTGTCAGGTGAGAAATTACGTAAGGGAATAGTGTGTGTGTGTGTGTGTGTGTGTGTGTGTGTTTGTGTGTGTGTGTGTAAGTTTTCCAAAGGAGGTCAAAATTTAGGGGAACTTTTCTTTCTCTTCACAATACAACAATACCACAGATCATTTAGCAGTTCACCTGTCCCTGTAATTCTTCACCCTTGCCAGGCAGATAATCCATTTTCTTCTTTTTTTTTTTTTGAGGGGGGAGTCCAGGGCAATTTGGGTTAAGTGACTTGCCCAAGGTCACAAGGCTAGTAAGTGTTAAGTGTCTGAGGCTGGATTTGAACTCAGGTCCTCCTGACTCCAGGGCTGGTGCTCTATCCACTGAGCCACATAGCCTCCCCTATCTTCTTTTTTCTATCCTATATTTCCCTGATGAGGATTCTTCTTTAAAGTTCCTCGATGGTATGCATTTAAGCCTAATCAACAAATCAATCAACAAGTATTTATTATGTACTTGCTATTTAGTAGACTCATTGCTAAGTGCTAAATATGTAAATACAATAAATGAAACAATCCGTATCTACTCTCAATGATTTTATATTCTAACGGAAGACTATAAGTAATAATAGCTAACATTAATGTGTTTAGCTCACTATGTGCCAGATGCTATGCTAAATGTTTTACAATGATTATCTCATTTGATTATCACAACCCAGAGAGGTAGGTGCTATTATTATCCCCATTTAACAGATGAGGAAGCTGAGGAAAACAGGATTACAGAGATGGAAAATATCAGAGGCTGGATTTGAACTCAGATCTTCCTGACTCCAGGCCCATCTTGGGAAAGGGGGCACAAACAGTTGAGGGGTTCTAATGGTAATGTAAATGGAAGATCTTTTCCATACATTAACTGGCTCATGTGACCTACTTGAGTCACATGAACCTGTGGCGGGAAGAGCTTGCTGCAAATAAGGGGTGGAGCAGGGAGGGTAGAGTGGAGCCAGGAGATCAGTCAGAGTGGTTAGAGGTGAAGGAGAGGAAGCAGGCAGCAAACCATGAGTTCATTTGTGGGAAGGCCCTAGACAGGGCAAGGCTTGGGGATGGTGGTGCTTCCTGCATTGTTACTGGGTATAGATTTCTTTGTTGCTGTGATGGTTTTGGCTTTCTGGTGTTGGGATCTGGCTTTCTGGTGTTTGAATAAATGTTTTGGTTCTGTCTTCCATGTGGAAAGTTTGTTATATTTTATGATTCAGAATGACACTGGCATATTTATAGCTGCAACAGGGGTTTAAGAAAGGCTTTATGTAAAAGACTGCACTTGAACTATACCCTGAAGGAAGAGAGAAATTCTTGTTGAGATGAGGTAAAGTATTTCAGTGCAAAAGCATGGAGAAGTAAAACAGTACCATATGTGAGAAAAAGAAAGAAGACAGTTTGGCTGGTTGGCAGAGTGTGGGAGAGAGAAAAAAATATTCATTGAGGGTAGAAAAATAAGTCGATGCCAGGTGGTAAAGGATTTTTACCATAGAGGACTTTATATCTGATTATAGAAACAAGAGGGTACCAGTGGAGGTTAGAGGGGAGAAGTGACATAGTCAGAGGTACTTAAGGAAATTCATTTTGGCAGCAGGGTGGAGGACTGAGTAAGCATGGACAGATTTAAAGCCAATGTGGAAACTGTTGAAATAACCTATGCAAGAGGTGATAAAGGCCTGAACCAAGATGGTGACTGTGTGAGCAGACAGAAGGGGTCGGGTGTGAGATGTTGTAGAGATAAAAATAGCCAGGATGCTGCAAGTGAAAGGATATGTGGCATCTGGAAGACTGAAAAGGATAACAGCAACACTGCACGAATGGGAGACTGAAATGAATAGGTAAGTTTGGAAGAGGGCAAGATGGGAGGAAAAACAAATTTAAGTTTTCAATATACTGAATTTGGGTGGGTGAAAAGTACAATCTACAAGAATAGATGAAGGGGGTGGGCCAGGTGGAGTAGGCATTAGATAAACCTCACTCAATTTGAAATGGACAAAGGAAGACTGAACACACATTTATACATTATGGCTACTATTTCTTCACTTAGTAACTAAGCTAGGTGTTGTTGACTATGAGGTTTCTAAGGCTCTTTTGGTCTCTGCATTATGACAGCAGGTTTACATAGGCTTAAATGCTACATCAAATTATTACTAATGCTTTTGGCCCATTTATCCACTTATCACTATCATTAACTAAATCAAATAGATCAGAACTGAGATTGATTCAACCATATTCTATTTTTTTAACAAGTCAGTGATCTGGCCATACGGACAGCTGATTCAGGGATAACTCACATTAATATCTAGTCTTTTCTTATTAAACTATAATAAATTTCATTATTTTTTATGATGTTATTTAATGCTTACCATATCCATCATCTAGCAATTCTTTTCTTAAAAAAAAAAAGTATTAATGATACAGAAAGGCCTACGGCTTCTAGAAGTCTACAACTTGTTGGCCTCTGTCATTCCTAATCCAGGGTACTTCTCTACTTCCTCACTTATTCTAGTCTTTATAATGAAGTCATTGAATATCAAAGTACATGGCAATTTATAATTTGGAGGGCCTTACTGGGTTCTATACAGTATTTTTCTACATATTCATTCTTTGCAACTGGTGCCAGTAGATGAATTGTAATTAAAGTTCAGGGTGGTCATTTATCCAAATGTTCATGTGAACACTGAAAATTAAGACAAGTAAATGTATTATAAAATAGTATTTGTTATAGCCTTTGGGTGTATAATAAAATGAATTCCATCAAATAGCATGCACAATCCACCCTTCTATTTGGCTGAAACTTCCTGCTTTTCTTCTGGTTACCCACTTCCTAAAATAAATAAATTATTGGTTTCTTTTACCTTCTAATTTTTAATAGTACTTTTCTATGCTTTAAAAAGAAGCAAACAAAAAATAATTCAAGAAAAAAAGCAAATAATGTTCTTTTATAGCTATAGAAGAGATTTTAGTCATATAAATATCTAAATTTCACGTCTGAATCAGATTTTTCTGTGCCTATAATATCTAGGTCAGTACAAATATGTTACTGTTTTAGGGATCTTAGCAGACATCTAAGAATACTTACTTGAATTGACCAGTACGAAGGAAACAGAGAGCTCGATTACTATAAAGCAGGTGATTTTCAGGTCTTAAAAAAAAACAACAATAGAATAGTATTAGTCAAGTATATTACCTGGAAATAACAAACATATAACAAAATGTGCAATAAAACCTTAAGTACTTCATATTTGCTGATTAAATTTTTTTCTTTTTTCAACTCAACTCTGATCATTATTTTAATCAAAATTTGGAGATTAGGGTTTCAGTTGTGATTGACGAATATGAATATACTATTTGTGTTACAGAAAAGTCAACTTTACAGAACACATTACATAATTTCATAATTATTTCCATTTAGCTACAAGTTTAAGAGAATTACTGAAAAACTGGCCATAAAGTTAAGATTTACAAGTCCTATTTTTCCATTGACTCTGATGGTATCTTTAGAGATGTGGTTGTTCTTGTCAAAAATAAGAGCCCCACAATATAACACAAAACTTCAGAAAACTACAACCTTATAAAAGTCATTTGTTTACAGACAAATGTTTTCCCTGAATCCACTACTAGTAAAATCCAACATGCAATTATATTTTGTGACAAAATATTTAAAGATAATTTTACGGTTTCTGTAACAGTTCAAAGGTCTTTAAACAGCTCAGGTTAAAGAACTGTATATATATTTTATTTTTAAAATTTTATCTTGTAATAAGCCCCCTTCTAAATATGCTATCAGTAAGGAAATATATTATTTTTTATTCAAACCTGGTTTTAGAGCCACCTGGTTTTAGTGCAGGTTGTGTTTCAAAAATAAATCAGGAAGATTCACCCAAAGAATCTTTTTAAATAAAATATCTTCATTGAAACTTCAATCATTTCTTCTAAGTCACCAACAGGAATTCTGTCCATTCATTTTTATTCACTTTTTTCTCATATGACTATAGTTAGTGTGTATATACTCTTCTTTTTGCTGATTTTTCTTGTTTGCACTGTTATTTCATAAACGTCTTTCCAGATTTTTTGGTATTCTTTATACTTGTAAGTTTTAACTGAAGTCATAGTATTCCATTACATAGATGTACCACAATTTAACCACTTGTCTACTGTTGGACATTGATACCATTTCCCATTTTTTATAATTACGGTAAATATGATGTTATAGAAATCTTTGAACAGATAGCAATGGAAAAAAAAAGTTTGTGATTGTAGTACCAAGGTACATTTCCAGCAACATTACTGTTTCAAGAACAGAAGTAGGGACTTAAGTTGCAATTTTATTAGCAATGAGAAAAGCCAGATAGGGAAACTCTCTAACCAATACAGACAGGCATCTTCTCTATTACTCAAAATTCCCAGAGAATTGCCTAGGGCACTGAGCAGCTAGCTGACCTGCCCAGATTCAACCAACCAGTATGTGTCAGAGACAATGCCAAAACCGTTTTTTTTTTTGGGGGGGGGGGTGAGGGGCCAAGACCAGCTCTCTATTTACCATAACATACTGCACCTCATGATGTAAGGGTATAAATAACATTTTTTAATTTTTAAAAATTTTATTTTTCCCAATCTGAAGCATTTATTTTCTTTCTCTCCCACTCCCAACTGAACAAAGAAAATAAAAATCCTTGTAACACATATGCACAGTCAAGCAAATTTCTATACAATTAAATCTGCAACTTTTATTGTATATTGCCAGAATGTTCCTCAAAAGACTCAAATTTGCAATTCTACCACCAATAAAAAAGTGACACCGTTTCTTCATCACCTTATAGCACTCGATTCTGTTGCTTTTAGTTTCAATTATTTTAATTTAATCTCTGATTATTTTGTTTTCTTGTTGTTTAGTCATTTTTCAGTTGTATCTGACTCTTCAAGACCCTTTTTGGGGTTTTCTTGGCAAAGATACTAAAGTACTTTGACATTTCCTTTTCCAGTTCATTTGACAAATAAGGAAACTGAGGCAAACAGTATTAAATGACTTGTCTAGGATCACACAGATAGTGTCTGAGGCCAGATTTGAACTCAGGAAAATGAGTCTTCTTGACTCCAGGACCAGCACTCTCCACTGTGCCACCTAGGTGTTCCTCTAATTATTAGTAAAGCATTTTTTTCAAGAGATTATTAATATTTAGTATTTCCTCTTTTGAAAACTGTTTTTATCCTTTGGTTATTTTAGCTACTATAGCCTGGAAGTTATCACTATGACTTTGTAACATTACTAAACATATATTTTTTTGCTTTTTTTTTTGGAGGGCAGTTGGGGGTTAAGTGACTTGCCCAAGGTCACACGGCTAGTTTTTGTGTTTCGTGTCTGAGGCTGGAGTTGAACTCAGGTCCTCCTGACTCCAGGGCCAGTGCTCTATTCACTGCGCCACCTAGCTGCCCCTACTAAACATATTTTAAACATCCAATTTTAAAGTGCTATATTTTTTTCAAATCTACTTTTCTTTTTTCCTTAATTTCTTACTGTCCAGAAACTTTTCTCATTTAATGTAGTTAAGTGTATCTCTCTTGTCCTCATTCATTTCTTCTAACTTATGAACTAAAAAAAACCCATCTCTCTTCACTAAGATAAATATTTCATTTCCTCCCATTTTTTTCTAGCATTAATTTTTTAATGTTTAAGTCCCTCACCCAGATGGAAGTCAAGGAGTATATGGTGTAAGATAGCAATCCAAATGCCTTTTTCACCTTTCCCAAAGCCATTTGTTAAAAAATGAATTATTTTTCCAATTTTCAATTTCTAAAGGTTTGTCACAAACTAGTCTTTTGCTTGATGGTGATTTAAAAAAAAAAACTTAGTTTTTTATGATAACTGCTTCAAAATAAATTTTAAAGCCTAGATTTCAAAGACCCTCTTCAACAGTTTTTCTTTTCAGTGAAAGCTTTAATATACTGCCTATTTTTTCAAATAAATTCCTTATGGATTTTGCTTAGTTAACATATAGAAACCCTTCAGTATTTTGAAAAGTTTTGTTGATAACATTTTTAACATCCAGACAACTTTAAGAAGAATACAACTTGTGAAGATGTCCTAAAGTTAAGGGACTAGTTGTATCTCATTCCTTACCTTTTCTCCCCTAGAAGTTTTTAACTAAAGCAGAAATCAGCAGCCTTTCGGATTTGCCAATATCCTCATTTTCATCCCCTTTCTCCTAGGCAATGAGGAACTACTGTCTGCAACTCCAAAGTCTGGTTTTAAAAGTGTGATCTTTTAAAAATGCAAATACCATTGGAAATTGCAAAAGATCAATCTCATTCAATTAACAACTTTGCCTAAGTTACTCTTGGCCATATCACTCAAAATCATCTTCAATGCACTTCATATATTATTAATCCCTACCCTAAAGGCTGAAATAGCAAGGGGCAGAGATTTATTCCATGCAGACAGACCTGAAGACATATGAAACAACCTCACTTGACCTTATATCAAATTTGTGTTCTATCACTTGTCCAAATCATAAAATGTATTTCTTTCAATATAATCGTAAAATGTATGTCTTTCAATTTACTCCTTACCTAAATTCAATTGCTCTGGTATAATATGTGATAGCAGTATCAAACCTCTCTTCTGAAAATTCTTCATTTCCTCTCGTTTTCATAATTTCACCTTCCTGCAAGAATAAAAAGAAAACATACTCAGAAATAAATATAAAATTTAAAGAGAGAACACAACATCAATATAATATATATATATATATATCTCACATTTTTACTTTCTTATAAATATATCAGGCCCCTAACTAGATTTTTAAATATATGGATAAAAAAATTCTTGATATTACATCTCATAAATGTGAGACAGATCAATTCAGCCAAACTGGAAATCATATGAGGTATGGTCCTAGCAAAAGTCTGAATCAGTTGTCTGAAGATTAACCACATACAATAAAACATCAGTGATGGTTGGCCACAAAATGATGGAATTTTTGGCCACTGAGATTCATGAAAATGGAGCAGCACAGTGGATAGAGTGGAATCGAGGAGACTTGAGTTCAGATTTGGACTCAGATACTGGCTGTGTGACCCTGAGAAAGTAATTTAACCCCGTTTGCCTCAGTTTCCTCCTAAATAAAATGAACTAGAGAAGGAAATGGCAAACCACTTTGCCAAGAAAACCCGAATGGGGTCACAAAGAGTTGGATACAGCTAATACACGCATACACACAGATTCATGAAATGACCAATATAAAGTTGACTTAATTCTTTTGCTTCTAAAAGGAAAGAATTATGAAATGGGAGAAAAACAAGCAAAAGATGCTAAAAATACAGTTTCTGGATCATCTACAAACATTAACCTAATGTACTTGGGAGTACCAGGGCGTGGAATAGATCTGGAACTTCAATGATACAGAAAACTCCTGGAAGAAAACTTTTCTCTACTAATGTAATAAAGAAGAACTTTCTCTTCAACATATTCTTAGAGAGTAGTCTAGGGTACTGAGAGGCTCAGTGACTTGCCAAGAGGTATATAAACCAGTATATGTTTTAAAAGTGGAACCTGAATACAGATCTTCTTAGTTCAAAGGCCAGCTATGCCATGCTCCCTCTCACCCTAATTACAAATAACGTAAACAGTTAAAACTTATCCAATGATCAATAAATTGACATAGTACTGGAAAAGATGAACCATGTTGATAATGATATTCTTGATGACATGTAATGTTCGAGACTCATAGTCCCCCATCTCTACAAAGAAAGGAAAGATATACTGTCATAACTTTCCTTTGGGAACAAGGTTGGTCCCATAATACCAAAGCATTAAGTTTTTAAAAAAATTTTCCCCAGAGTTTATTTTTATTTTTTAAACATTTATTTCCACAAGATTTTGAGTTCCAAATTTTCTGCCATCTCTCCTCTACCTAGCCCTCACCCCCAAGACATCAAGGATACTGATTATCCTATCCCCTAGTCTGCCCTCTCTTATATGCTATTGCCCCCTTACCCCTAATTTTGTTGTAGGGCAAGATGGATTTCTATACCCAATTGCCTGTACACAGTATTTCTGGGTTGCAATTAAAAACAATTTATTAACATTTGTTTTTAAAATTTTGAGTTCCAGATTCTCTCCCTTCTTCCCTCCTAACCCATCCCCCGTTGGAAAGACAAGCAATTCAATATAGGTTATACATGTGTAGTTACACAAAACACTTCCATAGTAGTCGTATTGTGAAAGACTAATGTATTTCCTTCCATCCTATCTTGCCCCCCATTTATTCTATTTTCCCCTTCAACCCTGTCCCTTTTCAAAAGTGTTTGTTTCTGTCTACCCCCTCCCCAAATCTGCCCTCCCTTCTACCATCCCCTCCTTTCATCCCCTTCCCAACTACTTTCCTGTAGGGTAAGGTACTCAATTGCATGTGTATGTTATTCCCTCCTTAAGCCAAATCCAATGCAGTAAGGTTAACTCATTCTCTTTTACCTCCCTGCTCTTCCCCTCCATTGTAACAGTTTTCTCTTGCCTCTTTTATGTGAGATTCTTTACCCTACTCTATCTCTCCCTTTCTGCTCCCAATATATTCCCCTCTCACCTCTTAATTTTATATTTTAAACATCATCCCTTCATATTCAACTCACCCTGTGCCCTTTGCCCATGTATACATATACATACACACATATGTATAAATGCACCCACCTATATATATACACACATATATGTAAATATACACACATTTATATATACATATACACATGTATGTAAATATACATACACATATTTATATATATTTCCTTCAACTATTCCAATACTTAGAAGTTTTATGAGTTACAAATATTGCCTTTCCATGTAGGAACAAAAAGTTCTACTATAGTAGAACTACTATAGTAGTTCCTTATCATTTCTCTTTCCTGTTTACCTTCTCATGCTTCTCTTACTTCTTTAATTTGAAAGTCAAATTTTCTGTTCAGCTCTGATGTTTTCATCAAGAATACTTGAAAGTCACCCAGATAGGCAGGGACAGCTCTACGCCTCTTGCCAGCAGGAAGCACTTTCAGAAGCTGAGACCTTCATCCTTTACCCCAAAGAAATTTGGGTCCCATTTGTTTGAGGGAGGAAATGATGAGGTGTAGGCTCTGGGACTCCCCCCTCCCCATCCTTTTGAGCTTTCCTTGATTCTTTGAGGTACAGGCTCTGGGAAAGTAAACCTTCCCAGGGAAGACATTTGCATGAGGTCATGAGCCTTAAGTTGTGGCTCTGCCCAAGTCTTTAGCCTCCTTTGTTCCAATAGTTTCCCACCCTTAATGTTCCTGTTCCCATCCTTGAACTGGCCTGGCCCACCATTGTCTATGGTCTCCAGGTAGTCTCCAGCAACTTCCCAAGCTTAACCACTCATTACTGGAGTCTGACCTCATCTGATTCCTCCTAAAGACCCTCTCCAATCTCCTCCTCTGGACCACCCCTAGAATCCTCCCGCAACCTTTATGTATATAGAATCCCATATTCCCTCCACATGGAATAGCTTAGCACAGATTTGCTCTGTGAGAGTGCCTTAGAATGCCCTAGCACACAGACTTGCTCTGTGAGAACACAGTGAAATGGCCTAGCACCCCACATGGCAAACATGAACTTTCAATAAACTTTACTTTTTCCTTGGCAAAAAAACTAAGAAATAAAAAAAAGAATACTTGAAAGTCTTCTATTTTGCTGAATGTTGTAATGGTAATCAATTTGTTTGATATTTAGGGCTAAGTGGATAGGATACTTAGGGCTAAGTAGATCAGATACTTAGGGTTAAGTAGATCCTAGTACCTTAGGGCTAAGTATAGAACTTTGTCCATTGGTGAAAAGGTGTGAATTCCCCTGCTGACGCGGAAGAATGCTATTGGCTGAGACACTCCCCTGTTGACTTTGGAGAAGGCCAGTGCTTATAAGGAATAATTTTATAAAGTCAAGACAGATTTTGGATTTGGCTCCTCAGTGGCTGACTGAAGACATGAACAGGATGGGACTTTGTTTGTTGGTGGCTTGGCTGATCCTTGAGTTCCAGGCAAGAGAAGTCCTGAAGGGTTTGAGGTGTGCTGAAC